>CM037851.1:279179302-279257295 GCA_021234595.1 Delia radicum | reverse complement strand
TTTTTAGCTTAAACCACATAAATTGTGTTAATTTAGACCCCACCTATAACGCCTATACATGAGATTGGTAGGTTAAAACAAAACACGGGTCCCTTAAATTGTTATTCTTTACACAACATTAAGAATGATTTTGAAAAAGGGAAATTTTAGCCTATTAAAAACTGCTTAAGTTTTTTGGGAAATTGCTACAATAAATAAAGCGTTCACAAGTGGTTGTCACAAATTTTCAAAATAATCCGAGTGCTTATGACAAAAATAAACAGGCGGCCCGAAAAAAAAGCTTCCCGAACGCGAACGACCTGTTTATCTGTGCCAGCAACTCAATGAAGAGTCTCACTCAGATAATCGATGAATGTAACGTAAATTGAGTCCAATTCAAACCATATGTACGCTCAGGGAACTTCTGCTGTAAATATTTGTAGTTGTTTGTGTTGTAATACAGTATCTTTATTTTTAAATGAAAAAAAAACAACTGTAATTTATAGAAGAAATTTCTTTTTTGACTACAATTGAAGTCCAGTTAAAAAAAAAACAAACTCCATCAAATTACTGTATTATGATTTTACATTAATTTTGCCGCAGTAGTTTTTTTTTCTTATTTGAAAAAATATAACAATTAAATGTTTGTTTATTTTTTACTAACATACGTGGTTAATTTTACTGTAATTGTGGTTCGTTTTTGAACAGTAAAAAAACCAAATGACATAGTTAGTTGAATTTACTGAAATGTAAGTTGTCCTTATTTCAAGAGAAATTTTATTTGTTTTCACCTACATTTACAGTGGTCTTCACCTACATAGTATTCTAGGTATAGCCTATTAAAAGATTCCCAGAGAATTACTCTCCAAAAGCTGATGTATATGCCAAGGTTATTTACCCATCCACAAAACTGTTCGATTTGAATTCGCTAAATGTAATTTACAAACCAACTGGGGAACCGTAAGTCAATAAGCGCTGTTGGTTGGTAGGACTATTTAAATATAAATTTCCTTTAAACATGACTTTTTCTGATAAGAAAAAGTTCAAGCTTGATGGTAAAGATTGCTTTTAACAGCTATTAGAGAGACCTACGTAAGGAATGACGACATTTCTCAAAAGAAATTTCGAAGGATCGTTAAGGGTTTGGGGCGCTTTTTGTTTTTGGCCAAATCAACCATAAGATTTTGCATTTCCATGAATCTTCGAAATACATTTTAGTATTAGAAGTGAAATAGGTGCCATTTGCTTAAAATAGCAACGAAGAAGAATTCATTCAGCAACAAAAGAATGCCTCTGTACATCGTCAGATGATGAAATGGGTATCATCAAAAAACAGATAGAATTGGAATGGCGCACATGTTCTCGGGATCAAAACCTCATTGAGAATATTTGGGCGTGAACATGAAAGCATTTTTCATCTAAAATAAGCAGTTATTGATGAGTTTAGATCTATAACGGAAGAACTTGAATAAATCTGGGTAGACAGTATGTCTGGACGAATTTTCGTTTTAATTAAAAATGGGAGGCCTTAAGCAGTGTTAAAACTGTTGTTTTAAACTATTTTTCATAAATTTTTGTAAATTAATAGTGAATTTTTATCGTTGATCTATAAGTTTAGTGTGTGAGATTTTATTTGTTCGGTTTGAGATCATGAAAAAAAATTTTTTTTCTCTAAATTAACAGAAAAATTAAAATTTTTATATTATATTTACTTTGACTATTAGAAAAAAACACAGAAAAATTTATTAGACACTAGCATGAATGGAATGCATTTTCTGACCCACTACGGTCTTCATCAACATTCTTCGTACCATTTAGTGTTAATCGTAAATATCTTCTATTTAACTCACACGTTAATGGAATTGGGTGACTTTAATCCCACATTACTCTGTGTGTTGGGTTAGAATGAAATTTACCACGAACGATTTCTATTTATAGTGTGTTTGTTTTTCTCTAGTCATTATCATAATTGCCAGTTTAACTTTCAGTTAAAACTTTTAAATGGCAATTCTTTTCTCTAATGTCATCATATACTAACTATCCTTCTGCATAAGCAAAGCATATCAACAAACATTAAAGATTTTATATATTTAGTTAAGTATATTTATAGCTATAAAATTGATTTTGTTATTCCTTTTTAAATAGTAGAAATATTATTAATTTTCCATTGGTTTTTTACATTTATGCCGGTTAAAATCTTCTACTTAACTAACTTACGAAATTTAGTGAAATTAATGTATAATTATAGTTTTGCAACGCAGTGTATATATGATAATTGTCGTTATTTTGACTTTTTTTTACAAAAAGTCTTAAACAACACTTAACAAAGATCAATATTTCAAAACAAAAGTAGTTAAGTGTTATTTAAGTGTTTTTGTACAAAATTTAAGAAATATTTAGTTAATCAAAACTTAAAAAGATGCGGTGGATCAAAACTGTTCTAAAAAAAATTTATAAATATTTTTCTCATAATATGCTCTACATAACGAAGCTTTTGAGCCATATTTCGATATAAGGTAAGACAACTTTTTAACAATATATACAATTTTTGAAACATTAAAAATCGTGTCGGAACCTAAAGTACCCTCTAAAAAATGTTCATTATATTTTCCGTATCTAGCTCTTCAATACGCATCGTTTGAGTGCTATTAACAACCCACTCGAATATGTTAAAACATCCTCAATCGGGATACCCTAATATGTATTCATACATTTATTTACACCCATAAAAGTAAACATGTAAAAATTTTAGAGACAGCTTCTAAAGTTAAAAATTTATTTGAAGAAAATAACTGCTAAAATTAGCAGATTGATTTTTGCTAAATATTAATAAAATAAGAAAATTTCAGTTAGTAAATGAAAAAAAAATTAGCCATTTACTAACTGAAATTCTGTTGCTCGACTCAACTTCAGTTACTAAGACTGAATTCGGGATTGGTAGAACTAAATATTGAGTTTTAAATGAAAATTCGGTTAGTACACCAGAATTTTAGTTGCAAAACCCAAAATATTTAGATATTTAACTTGAATATGGTTGTACTAACTAAATTTATTGATTGCTAGCACAAAAATATACTTGTCAATGTTGGCACTTCATTTCTCTGTGTGCAGCAAAAAAAACAAAATTGTAGATTTTTTTAAATTTATTAAATTTGAAATTTCAATTTACTCTGTTAAAATTAGCAAAAACTTTTAAATATAATTTTGAATTTTCAGGTTTGAGATCATAATTAAAATGTTACTAGTTATTATAAATATATACCACTAATTGCTAATAAATGTAAGACAAAGACGAAACGAATATTTTAAGGATCAGCGCTGGGTGGAGTGCCGCACTTTCGACCTAAGCGACTACCTCATCTTCAGCCTCATTCAAATCCACCACCCACAATAACTCATGATTTGAGCACACTCAGGGAACTTCTGCTTTAAAAATATGTAGTTGTTTTGGTTGTAATACAGTTTCTTTATTTTTATTGTAAATGACAGTCATTTGTATAACAAATTTTTTACTAACCTTGTAGTTCATTAAAAAAAAACAAACCACATCAAATGACTGTTTTATGATTTTACATTAATGTTTTTTCAGTTGTTTTTGTTATTTAAAACAATAAAAAAAGTAAGTGTGTGTTAATTTTTACTGACATGTGCATGTACAATTGTTAGTTATTTTTTGATCATTAAAAAACAAATGACAATGTTAGTTGAATTTACTGAAATGTAAGTTGTCCTTTCTTTAGTAAAATTTCATTTGTTTGTAACTACATTGCAGTGGTCTTTACCTACATAGTATTCTAAGTGCAGTCTATGTTTTTTTTTTCTTTTTTAGTTGATTACCCGAACAATATTTCCGTCTTTTCTTATAAGTTCAGCCAACAGCTTTTACATAGTAAAGCTCTTTAATTTGCAGGTTTGCCAGTCCAGCTGCTAATGTTACCCTTACTAGGAGCGAACTGGGAATCCGGCATGTATACTAATATTTAAAAAACAACATATTCTAGATGTTTTTCCCTATTAGATTATACATTTCATTTTTAATTCATATTTATAGACTAAAAACAGCAAACAAAAACTGTAATATCAACAAACTTTTTGTTGTATTCTCCTTAAATTTGGTGGAATCCAAATGCAAACAGTATATTTTACAAAAATCAACAGAATTTTTTGCTGATTTTAGAAGTGCAAATTTTATTTGCATTAAATTAATCAAAAAAAAAAAAAAAAACACTTAAAAAATTTCAGATTTTTTTTGTGATTTTTTTTTTGCTACTAATATTTAGCAAATTTTTTGTTAGTAACTAAAATTTAGCTCAAATATAATTCTATAAATTCAACAGATTTATTTTCGATATCTTACTAATATTCTGCAGAAAAAATCGGCAACGTCATTTCAACAGATTTTTAGCAAAAATTACTACTAACTTTTTGCTATTAGTGTACCAACATGATAAATAGGAAAAATGTTTTTTTTTTTTTGTATGAGTTAAATTCATTCAATCGAACGAACGAATCGTCGGCAAAGACATTTAGTTTTTTGTTGTTAGAAGCATTTACAACTTTTGTGTCGTTGATGCGTACATGTTGTTAATGATATTATTGTCATTAGAAGGGAAATTGTTAGTGTTAATATTGTCGTCGGTGTTGTTTGGGTAAATAAAGGGTGTAGTTGTTGTAGGTTTGACGATTTAGGAGGTAGAAAATAGTGTAATCATTATTGGTTTCATTGAACAATATTTTTTACAGTGGTACAGAGAAATAATAATTGAACAAATATTATCAATTAAAGAAATTTTGAACTGTATAAGGAAAATTAAGTGGTTCTAAACCTAAAATTCTAAAATTCAACATCTTGACTACACTCTTAAATAAAAATATTGTTGAAAATTATTCAGAGTTGCCAAATAATTACACAGTTAAACAAAATCAGAAAAATTTTATGCATCGGGGTTGCGAACTATCATTTTTAAAAGACTTTTTGACGCAGATGACAAATATGGCCTTAGATTTTAGCTATAGTTAAAGACTTTGCGTAGGAAATTAAAATTTTTTGATAAACTTACAAAAACGCTTTTTTTTACGACATTCAAATAGTATGAACTGTGCACTTTAATTTAATATATTACACGTTTCGAAAGGTGTCACAATTTTCCCTATGCATGTATTTAAAATTTAAATTTCTCTTTTTTCACGATTTCGTTAATAAAATACTTAAAAAAAAAGAAGACTTTAATACGCAATTTTAGTGAACATCACAGGTTACAGTTTTAAAAATTGGATAAAAACTTAGTTTTCCAAAAACTTTTGAAAATCAGTTAACTTAAAAAAATAAAATTTCATATAGAAGAATGAGTGTAATTAGTGTAGAGAAGAATGAGTGTATTTTCTAAAAATCATAACTACATTGTAAATTTTCAATTTTCTGAATCAGACTGCGGAGTTTCTGGTATTGCACCTTCGTCAGTGACCCTGTTTTTTTGAATAATGTAATATTTGTTATGTTTTTAATTGTTCGATTGCGTCTATATGATATTTTCTGTGCAATCACTGACTGTGGTGTAGATAAACGGATTTCTAATGTCACATGCACTCGCACTACACGTTAGACAGAGCGCTTTAGCGCACTGATCTATCGTCAGGTCGAGTTTTGTTGTGATTAAAACTAGTTTTATTAAATACACGGTGTCTTTGTTCTTGCATACATAATCTCAGAAGTGCAACTCCAACACAACACAACACAACAATTCTATTTTTAGAAACTTACCTCACTCTAATGTCCACTGTTTTCCCATATGTTGTAAGTGATGCCAATTTCATATATTTATTTATATTGATTCAAATCAGGATTTGTTCATAAAATTATACGAAACTAAAAATTTTTTAATTTTTAAACTGTCGAGTGTTTACATTTTGTCAGGCTTTCAACTTTGGTTGCTAATAGTTTTACTAGAGGGCGCTTTAAGGAAAAGAAAATTGCAAAAATTTATTAAAAAATCCTTGTTTAGTTGAACAACGTCAAGCGGATCTATGACGTCTTCTTAATGAGTTTATAAATTTTATGAAAAATTTTATTTGTTGTATCCTCTTAATGAAAAAGTTTTAATAGAAACTTGTTTCATACAAATTATAAAGTTTTTCAAAAAATTTAAAAAGTTTTTCATTCATATCAAAAAGAAACCTGCACTTACTGATATTTGAAATTTTTATTATTTTAAACATTTTAAATTTAAATACTGTGCTTTACTTTGCCTAAATACCTCGAATTTACAGAAAGTTATTTTTCAAAATTTTTCCTATAGACGTCCCACTGTGTTTAACAATTACAAAGTTATCATAATGGGTTAGATATAACAAACATTAACATACTCTAAATATTCTAAGCATAGCATTAAATTAGTCCTTTAATGCACTAGGGTGTCAAAAAGGGCATACACGGACCATGCAAAAGAATCAATTGATATTTTTTTATTTTGTTCTAGTTGCCGTTATTTTAAAATTAAAGATCAACTGCTCCCACAAAATTGTTAAAATGTTCAGAAAACTATACTTATTTCAAAGATTTCTTCGGGTTTTAAATTCGATGTCCGTTATCAGGGTCGTGGCGATACGGCCTTCACTTAAATTATAAATAAATTATAAATTAATCTACGGATTTACTATATACAAACTGCATATCACTGGAAAGCTTTTGAAATTGTATGCTCCAAATGTGTAGCCGAATTTTGACTGACAGTGTCTTAAACAGAACTGTATGTGTGTATTCTAGGCTAGTCTGATTTAAAAATTAATAGTGTTTATAATTTTTAGAGAAAAACGTTTATTCTTATTCTTAACCTCAACATTTCTAAAGTAATTACATTTCTATATCTTGGTAAGCCAGTATAGAAGTATCTACTTACATTTGTGCAAGCGAGAATAATATTACTGTTCATCAATAAATAAAGTTTACTTATCGACTTTATTAACAAAAAATATAGAGCACACCAGGGTTAAATCACAATTAGTTTGTTTTAAAGCCATTTCGCCTTATTTGATTTTAACATAAAATGTACATTATTTGTATTTACTTCCAGGTATATTGTTATAAACAAATGCGTAATATAATCTTCTAACTAGCGCCATTTATTTAAGTTTCCACTGTGACACACCACAATTACCCAACGAACACACACATACGCATAAACACATTTACAAACACTACATTTCCCACAACTCTCATAAAGGTGGGTGCATGTGTGTGTGTTAGAATAAACAACTTTGAACTTATCGTATTTTCAAATTCATATCCAAAAGATGTGGGCTTTGTTGAAACTTACTTGCACAACGTTGTTACCGCTGGCGTTATTGTAGTTTTAGTGTTCCGTTCTTCTTCTCTAGATTGTCACTCCTTGTCTTTAGTAACAGGCAAATATAATTTTACGGCTTGACAAACTTCCTAAATTACTTGAAAATGTTTTTTTTAGGTAATTTTTAAAATATATTTTCTAAAGTTTTTTTTTTTCTTTTTTTTTGCTTAAAATAAGGTTGTTTGTAATCCCAAGTAAAAAAGTTTTGATATATTACTTTATACAATTATTTTTAATGATATATTGCAAAATATATATTTATATATAATTATATCTTTCTTATATTACACTTCATATACACAAGAGAATTTTCGAAGACGAGTTTAATTTCACTAAACTAAAGTTTTCTGCACAAAGTGAATGAAAAATTTCTTAAAATTAAGGAAAAAGCGTAACCAACTTTTAATGAAACTTTTTTATTAGGCGTATGTAATTTTATTCAAAATATGAAAATTTTAATAAAATTTTATGAAACACTTCATTAATTTAATGAAAAGTTTTAATAGATGAGTTCCAGTGACACTTCATAGATCTAATGCAAAAATTCATTGATATAATGCAGATAATTGCCTCGGTGTAGTGCAATATGTAAAAGTATGTAATTATATATCAATCCACATATATATGATTACATATGTCACATATAATTGCATAAATTTATAAACAATTGTAACTTATTGGATATAACTGTATCTTATAATATATAATATGATACATTTTATCAGATTAGATCTAATGTGATACAATTATTTGTTCTCATTTTTCGGATATAATCATATATAATACTAAGAGTCACGAAATATATTTTTTACCTGGGATGTCAATAGTGTTTATTGTTGTACTATGCAATATTTAGACAGCTAATAGAAATCATGTTTAAACATGCATTTAGGTTAAAAGAGGGAGTGTGTTTTTTTGTTTGAATTTCTATTTGAGTTTTAGTTTTCCTGCTAAAGTGTTACAAATGTAATAGAGTAGTTATGTTTTGTACATTCGCCAGGCATAATTTTGCATGTATTTACATGAACTTTTCAATAAAAAAGTCACAATTTTATTTTTTTTACAAATATTTACAGATTTCAGTTGTTTTTTGAGTTTTTGAAGAGAGTTCTTTTTTTATATACAAGAGAATTTTTTTTACAGTTGAACCAGCATTATATTGTCACTTACCCGCTTGCCTCTTTTGCCTCGGGGTCCCTTTTCTCCTGGTGCTCCAGGTGGACCGGCTGGTCCTGTATCTCCTTTTTCACCAGGTGAACCAGGTGGTCCTGAAACAAATAAAAATATCGATTTATTAATAGTTTCCGTTTCATTCTTTTTTAAATTTCAGCCATTAATATCTTGTTAAAATTTATGTTTGTCAACATCATCAAATATTATCATCTTGGGTATCATTAAAATCTAATGAATAATGGCATTTATATGAACAAGTAGTCATAAAAAAATAAATATACATTTGCCATAGAAAACAGATTCAACTAACAAATGTTTAAAACTATATTTGTTAGTCAATTACTACACAGAGAAAACCAAAAAAATGTTGGAATAAGTGAAACTGTTACACTCCGAAGAACACATTTGACTTATTTCATATAAAACCACAAAAAATAAAATGGAATTTTTGACCTCGACCAGCTTAAATTTTAATCAAACCAAAAGGTTAAATGTCATATGACATAGTACAAATTTTAGACTACTAGTTCTTACGGTGGTTTAAATATCGCATTTTAAATTTGAAAAATAAATTGACATAATCGTCCATATCTTTTTAACGCTTAAAGCTACGCGATTGATTGATTCATTTTAATTTTTTTTTATTTAAAAGCTACTGTTATCATACTTTACATAAAATTGGAAAAAATATTTTTATTATAAATTAGTCCCCTATGCCGTTACCAAATAAGTCCCCTATGCTGTTACCAAATGGAACTCTGACGGAACTACGACTGCTTTTGTGAAATTTTCGAATATTTTTCATATTTCAAAACACGATATTTCAAGATCCGCTAGAACTAGCTATCCTGAACTTGGACAATGTTATAGTTATATGACCTACAACTTCTATACCAAGAAGAGGAAATTGAGGGTGGAGGAAATTAAGTGGTTGATTTTATATGTTTTTAGTCATTTGTTATTTAACAGAAAATGTCAGTAATTTTTTTTTGGATCCACTGAGTTTATTTTGTTATTTTAAAAATGGTTTGTTTCAACGAATCTATTTTCTCAGTGTATCTTGAACATATAAATTCTTCGCTAATTTTTTTATATTTTTTATGACAACACTATTAATTTAAGCTTCCATAAAGATCTTAAATATTGTATTTCCAACCTCCTTGTCTCTTAAATTATATTTTTAACTACACTTGTCTCTAATACAGTAAAACATAACTACAAAGGATATTTGATAGAGTTGTTGCATATAGTGTATTCGACATTTCACCGAATAATTCCGTAATGAATATTCTTATAAATTTCCCTTAGACTTTTGTTGAGTTTGGGAGAATATGGTAACACACTTTTTGTAGCTCGTTAAAAAACCACACAAACGGGTTCTTTATGTCTTTCATTAGATACATCTAACATAGTAATTAGTGGACTTACAAGGGCAGTCTCCCGATGGGAGACTGTCCTGGCTTATCACAAGTTGTTTCAGAGAAATTTCACACTCATAGAAATAAACCTGTAAAAATAGCAGAAAAAAGCTACTAAAAATAATTACGGATGACCGTGCAGAAAAAACTGCTAAATTTTGCTTATTTTTTTTTTTTTGCTAAATATAAATAACATAAAAACAGCAAAAATAAATCTATTAACTTCAAAAAATTTTAGTTTCATTTGATGTGAAGTTTAGTTAATTGAAAATAGCATTTAAGTCTGTAAAATTAGCAAAAACTTGTACTAAATATTTGAATACTCCAAATAGCAAACAAAAATTATAATATTGAAAAAAATTTGCTATATTTTCCCCACATGTAGTAGAATGCAAATAACAGTTTATTTTGCTAAAACTATCAGAATTTTTTGCTGAAAATTGAAGATTACTGATTTCATAAGGGCAGACTTTTATTCGCATTAAAACTAAAAATTTTACATTTTTTTTATGATTTTTTTTTTGACTACTAATATAAAGGGTCCGCCAATAACTTTTTTTTTTGAAAATGCTATAAAAAAAAACTACTGAATATTTTCTCAAATTTCTTTTTTTATTTGAAAGTACAATCCTTCCGGTTAATAATGGAAAATAATTTCATTCAAATGGCTACCTCGGCTGGCCATGCAGTAGCCTACACGATCGGTCCAACTTTTAAGCACATTATCGATTGTGTGCAGCTTTATTTCACCAATGGCTTCACGAATATTGTCCTTTAAAGCGTCAATTGTCTCTGGCTTGTTGGCGTAACACTTATCTTTGACGGCACCCCACAAATAATAGTCCAACGGTGTCAAATCGCAGCTCCGAGGTGGCCAAACGATATCAACTCTGCGACTGATAATGCGATCTTCAGAAACAGGGCGCAAAACATCGAGTGTAGCTTCGGATGTGTGGCAAGTAGCGCCGTCCTGTTGAAACCAAATGTTGCCAATATCCTCCTCTTCAATTTTTGTGAACAAAAATTCGATCAAGATCAAAATGAGCTTTATCTGAAAAGATGTTTTTTTTGTCAAAATCGGCATCTTCTGTAAGTCGATCGCAGGCGCACTTAGCGAAGCGTTGTTCAAGCATATACACAACCATATTCGTTCAGCGGAAGGATAAAACTAATTATCTGTCAAATCAGACATGAGCTAAGTGTTACCATTTACGAAATAAGCACTAGTTGAAAAAAAAAAACGTTAGATGGCGGACCCTGTATACTTTTTGGCTGATTTTAGCAGATTATTTTGTTACTTTCAATTAACTAAAGTGTATCTTAAATATAAATAAATATTTGTAAATTCAACATATTTATTTTTGCTGTTCTTATATTACTAATATTAAGTAAAACATCTGCTAATTTTAGCAGTTTTTTTTCTGCCAGCTCATTTTTAAATAATTTTTACTTGTCAAATATTTATTTGAAAAAATCAATATTATACGTTTTTTTGATGGAACCTTCCTTAATTTTTTTTTTTTAATATCAGAATTTATAAAGTATATAATTTTTAATTTTTGTGATGATTATAAAATACATAAGATTTGCCTGCTCACAAACTTGTTTATAGATTGTACATAGAGAATGTACACTAGACCGACTTATGAAAATAAGTTTGCAAAAAGATATTTTTTTTTGGTTCTTCAAAGAATTTTGTACTTTGACTAAAAACCACGCATACAATCGTATAAAAGGGTATTTTAAGGCGCGTCCAACGGTATGTAAAACATGTCAATGTATGTCAGGTATATTCTGTAAAAATTTGATTTTTTTAGGGTTTTTTTTCTTTTGTTCGGTGATTTTTGCCATTTAATTGTCAAATTAGAATTTTTTAATGCCTTTTCGATTGAAGTAAATACGTGATTCGGCTTTTTTTGAAAGTCGCACTAGTTCGTGATTTACCAAAAATGCAGTATGTTCAGTAAACTATGCTTTAACCATATCAATATAGGTATCAACATTTTTCTTTGGGCAAGTACATGATCTATGTATTTATGGAATTCAGCGCTGGTATAAAGTTACTACATTTCTGCATCGGCAAATTCTGTGTTTAAGCCAATATTTTGTTCGTACTTATGGGAAAATATCTGTCAAGCCCGTGTATAAAATAATTTTTTCGTGTAAATTTAATAGACAAATTCATTTCAGTTTTAGGGCTTTTTTACTAGTTTTTTACTAGTCTCTAAAACGACATTTAAATAAAAGGCACCAAAAGCACTATCAAAAAATAACAAAAGTATCAGCACCAGCCTTAGTAAAATTTTTTCTTTTTATGACATTGAAAAACACCGTAAATAGTGTAAAAAGCACTAAGTTGGCAAAACTGATATTGGCCACCTTTGTTAAAATTGATAAATGCGTTAGAAAGTTATTACAACTTTTTCGTGTTGCACTTATTTTGATCTTAGTCTTTATAACATCAAATTCTCACAAACCCACCCAAAAAAAACTTTTAATTCTGAGAAATTCAGGTTGTGTAAATCATTTTGCATATAAAAAATATGATTTAATATATAAAATATTTTATAATTTATTATTCCAGCGGGATCCCGGAAATTCCGGGATGTGTTATAAAAGTACTTCTTTGTAATTGCAAAATAATGGTTTACCGGCAATTGATTACATAAGTACCGATTTGTTTTTTTTATTCTAATATTATATTTATTTTGTTTTGTTATTTTGGCTAATCTTCAGTTCTTGTCTTCAAAATAAGCTAATTCGGCCTAAATTCATTTACATTAAAACACTTTTATATTACATTTTCTCCCGACGTTTCCTCAATTTGTTGTTGACTTTTTCTAGGGACGTCTATTTAAAATATAACACATTTAATTAGTAACATTATCAACCAGATCATATAATTTTTACACTTACAATAACATGAGTATTATTTTTAAAACATAGTTAAATTTACATAAAACATAAAAACGAAATATTTAAACATTAAACATAAATCAAATTAGAAAACACAGCTTAAAAATAATATCACAGAAACGTTAATGTATGGCAACTTTGTAACTAGCATTTATATTGTCTGTATACTTCTTTAAATTATTCGTATATTTCTCCTTTTGTTGTATTCGCAAGCTCTCAATAATGTACCTTTTTCTTTCTATGTTTTCTCTGTCTAATATTTTTATGTTCTCAAAGTCAGCTGTGTGACCTGTTGTAAACATATGTTGCGCCAAAGCGTTGAAAATTTTTAAAAAACTAATTTTCCGAAGTAAATTTTATGGTAATCACTTATTCTTTCACTATTAGCAACCAATCAGCCACCCCATTATTGTCACTTTTTTTGTAAGCGAAAGCGTAATGACTCTCGATTACAACAAAAGTAATAAAGCGAGTAAATCGCCTAGTAACTAGTGAAACTCTTTATGCGCTACTTACACTCTTAATTATTTGGTAATGTCTGTTTTTGCTGGGATTTATTCAAATACTATTACACTTGTAAAAATTATAATATCAGTTTTGGCATGAGAAAATTTTAAAAAAATACTAAATGATCCACATTTTTTTTTAGAATGCATACTTTAACTAAAAAAAGAAAAATTAAGATTAATTTTATTTTCTAACAAAGATTGGTCCATTAAAATAAACAAAACTAAAATGAGAGTATAGCATAATTAAGCCTTTCAACGATATGCCTTTTTTAAAAGAAGCAACACTCAGGAAATTCTTCCTATTAAGTAATGGGTTGCTTTCTATGGAAAGGGGATAGTAGAGAGGTGAAAAGTGGAGATAGACGAAGGGCTTCAAACATGGCAACACTGTAATTGCGCGAAATGATAAGTCTTACAACAGTGGTTGCTCGTCACCTGATGGAGAGTTGGCGAACTTATTTAAGCTTTTTAATTCATAGCACTGGTTCATTATTTTACTTCGGTGGGGTTAAGATAAAAAACTCATATATATTAATTTTCTAAATTGTTGTTTTCGTCACCAGCAATCAAATCCGGGACCATCTGTGTAACAGTCCAAAGCGCTAACTATTACACCACAACGCCCACAGCGGATCTAAGACTTGTCCATAATTAGTTAACACTAATATTTTTCTATTTTTCCGTACACTTTAAGTTAAATATAAAATTTATATGCTTAAAAAAAAACGATTAATTACATTTTTAATACATAAGGAAAAGGTCGCTAATGTGGGCCTACACCGGGTTTCAAGACCAAAAAGATCAGCTTCTAGGCCAACTTTTTGGGCATTTTTGTGTTTGTTGTAGATTATTTTCTTGTGGCAACTAATATAAAAAAGACATATAACAATTTTCAAAAAAAAAAATTAAAGTACCTGATTAGTTGTATGGTTACATGATGGGAAAAAGTAATGTGTCTATTAATAAATTTTCATAAAAAAAACTGCATAAAAAATTTTTTTTACATATATTTTTATTAATTTAATAAATAACTTTTTTTTTTGTTATTAAATAAATTACGTGGTCATGCTGGGATTCGAACCTGCCGTCTCTGGTATTTAACAATTAGTTGGGCGAGAACTCTACCAACTGAGCTATCGATACATATGTATAATATTTTATTGCTTAAAATGTAAATGAGTTGTTGTGCTTCGTGTTTTAATTCGTGATATTAAAAATATACACCTTACCCTCAGCGCTTACAAAAATCACAAAGAAATGTGTCTATAAATAGATTTTCAGAAATGTGTATTAATAATTACTTTACGTTTATAATTCATGCATTATGTAATTGATGATCGGTAAGTCATTATTTTAAGTTTTGAAGTAATGTAAAATGTAATGAGGTATCATTATAACTTCTTGTTGGAAAATAATGATACAGGTAAGGAGTACACATTACAAGGTAATGCAGTACTTTATCGCACTCATTACCAAAGTTTTGCTGGGTTATTATTCAAATCATGATCAAAATTAGTTAGACTTTTAAATTTCTGCAACATGTTTGCATTTACTCGTTCAGAGTTTACGACCAAATAAAAAGAGGGCATATTGAGAGAGACTAATGGTGTTTTCTTTTCTGGTTAAAAGTGTTGCCTTCTTAATGTGCATCATTTTTCAAATTTTGCCCTCGCCCCATTAAAATGAAGCATTTTTACAATCAGAATAGAACACAATTTCATCACATATTACATTTATTTAAACAAATCTGTTTTTTAGTGTTGTTAAAGTTCGGGTTCGAATCCCAGCAAACTCTAAAAAAAATTTAATGTTTTTTTAACAATTAATTTTTGTTTTTTTTTTAATTATTTAAAAAATTTGGATTTAGCTCCATACATTTTTTTCAATTAAATTTTTTTTTATAATTTTGTTTGTAAGCGAATTTCAGATTAAAAACATTATTAAATACTTACAAAACGAAAAAATTAAAAAAATAGCAAAAATAAATTAAAAAAATCGTAAATTAAATTTAACAAAAAAAAAAAATATAAAAAATGTGATACCAATATGGGTTTGAACTCGGGATCTTCTGTATCAGAAGCCAGCACACTACCACTCTGCTACCAAGGTGAGAGTTTTCTCGCCAAAAACTTTGCAATATATACACATGAGATTGATAAGCCAAAAAAACAAGGCAACATCCAACCCTTTTGAGGGCAGAAAATGTTGCATTTTTTGCCTTTTATAAGGCAACACTTTTAGAAACAAACACGGTACCCTCTTAGAGTGTTCACCTCATTTTAGAAAAGAACACGAATAAGGAAATTTAAGGCAAAGTACAAAAAATGTGGCATTTTTGTCAGAAAAGAAAACGCTATAAGTTTGATAGAAACCCACTGATGTTACGTTTCTTTTACCGAAATCGTTTTTAAGAAGTTTTACTGTGTTTTTTAAGTTTAATGTTTTATTTTTAAAATTTAATACTACCACAATTTTATCACACAAATATTAGTATTTTAATTTCATTTTTTTTTTAAATAAATATTTATGTGTTGTGTACTCCTCTCTATTTATTTATTTAGTTGGCTATGTGTATTAGGGAGTTTCAGCATTTCCATTTTTATTTTTGGGATTATATTGCAACTCTTATTGCAGAATAGCCTACACTGAAAGAATTATCTGCTTGATATCAATGAAATTGTTCGTTAGGTCTATGAAGTTTCACTGGACTTCGACCATTGGAACTATTCGTTATATTAATGCAGTTTTTCATAAAATTGTATAAACAATTAAATTTTCTTTATTAAAAATTTCATAGCAATAGTAATAAGCAATAAAAATAGTTTCATACAACAGCCTTTTCACAAGGTTTAAGAAAATTTAAATTCAATTTGTGAAGAAAACTTCATTAGATTAGAGAAAATTTTTATTAAAACCCTTCTAAGAAAATTCTCTCTGTGTACTAAAAAATATTCGGGGTACAAATTATTAGTTTGACGATCTTACACGTATGCCTTGAGAAGTTTCCAAATTTAAATAACATATATTGGTGTCGTATTGACGAGATATAAAATTTGTTGGATGTCATTAAAATAACTTCCATTTAATACAAATATTCCAAAAAATTAAAAAAGTTAAATAAAAAGAATTTTGTTTCTCCAAGTTCCAATAAGAGTTGATCAACAATTAAGTAAATTTTACAAAAGCAAATTTTGTACCATAAAATTTGGTATGAAAAGTATTTTAAAGGCTTATCCAACAATTTTTAAATCACGCTAAAACGATGCCTATTTCTAAAATTTATTTGGATATGGAATATTCTAAATTGTTAGCTTTAAGGTCATCAGAGTGACGCTTAAACTAATAACTTGTACCCCGCATTAAATTGTTCAGTAGGCTGAAACTCTTAAGTAGTGATTTATTCGGTTTTGTGACAACAATGCGTAAGATAATTTTTTTTTTTTGTTTGTGTCATAACCAGAGCAGATAAAAATGGCAAAATCCGGGCTGTTTATGGCAAAAAAGTGTCGGGAAAAAGGCAACAAAATAGGTAAAACACTTTTTTTTAAAAGAAAACGCAAAAAATGTTGGGAAAAAAAGCATTTGAAGCGAAGAAAATTTAAAAGAAAACTAGTTTTAAGCACAAAAATTAAAAATAAAAAAATGTCATAATCAGACAATATGAGTAAAAATGGCAAAAAAAAGACAAAAAAAGAACTTAAACCGCAAATTTGTTGTTTCTGAGCATAACTCTTATTTTGCACAAAATCCCCGTAGCCCCTTCGAAAAATCGGAACAAACCGATGTAAGAGTTAAAAAAATCAACAAAAAACTTAATATACTGAAACGCCCTAATTTTTATGGCATATATCATATTGTATGCATTAGTATTGTCTTGCAATTTCTCTGGTAAATATAAATATATAAATTTTTTTTACTATAAATTTATTGGTATTATAAATTTTAATAACATTTATAGAGAGGTTTTTGTGGTATATTATGACTGAAACAACAATAAGAATAGAACAAAAAAATTCAACATTTCATGTTGTTTCAGTTTAAAATTTATTATGTATTTTATCTAGTCTAATACTAGCTTTTCTACATGAATGTATTCATTTTATAATAACTTTAATTAAGCACTTTATTGTGAAAGGTGTATAAAGTTTAGAAATTTAAGAATTTAAATTTTGCACCAAGAAAAAAATATTAAAGTTTATGAAATTTAATTTTGTTTTATAAAATGTAAAAAAAATACAAAAATTTATGAACAAAAGAAATTTGTTTTGAAAGAACTATATATTTCTTACAAATCCGTGTGCTTAAAATTGTAAAAGAAATATCTATCTAAAGGGTCTTCGAATAACTAAAAATAAAACTAAAAAAAAAATTTAATTTTTGAAATTTGAAACTAAACTAAATTATTAAAAATCTGTTTTTGTTGTCCATCGCTTTAATTCTATTTAATCTTTAAAGTTCTATAGTTCTTTTAGCACTGCTACATACATATTTCTTAAGTCTTTTATAGTCACCATAAAATTCATACATCACTATGGATAACAATATCTTTACAACTTAATCATGAGGTAAAACAAATAGAACCTACCAACGAATTTCCCTCACCCATTCCAAATTTGTTAAAATTTAGTACAAATATTGTCTTTGATGCAGTTAAGGTTGGCCCCAAAATTTGACTCACTAGACCCCTTAGTTCGCAAAATATAGCGTCTTAAAAATTCAAAAAATAGTTAAAAAGGTACCAAAATGAGTTTACAAAATTAAGCATATAACGAAAAGTATTTTTGTTACGTAAATTACTGAGGTCTTAAATTAAATATAACAAAATTACATTTACAATGATATGTCACGTGGACAATTTTTCAGAAGTTCAAAGGTCAACATTTTGTGATACAAAGTTCGTGGGCGTATATTTAAAAAATGGTATTTTTTAATTTTTTTTTTAA
Organism: Delia radicum; assembly: GCA_021234595.1. Lineage (NCBI taxonomy): Eukaryota > Metazoa > Arthropoda > Insecta > Diptera > Anthomyiidae > Delia > Delia radicum. The sequence goes on along the minus strand of CM037851.1, from coordinate 279,239,014 downwards.
ATGTGATAAACCCTTATTTAATACTGCCCGTAAATTTTATGGCGGAAAACTTATTGGTTTCCGATTTATTGAAAAAAATGTCACACCAAGTAAAAAACAATACTTAAATGAAAATGAAAGTTATTCAAGTTCGAGGCCATACTCTATATTTCTTTATTTGGATATTGTCCGAACAAATAATCTATAGAGTTTTTGTTTTCAAATTTATATTTGGTACCATTATAAAGGTATATATTATACTGAAATTTTTTTTTTACCAAAAATAAAACTTTAAACTGGGAAAACACTTCAAAGGCCAAGTGTTTTTTTTCAAAAAATTTTTTTTTTAGAAGGGTCTATTTAATATATACAACATATCTGAAAACTAAAATGGCGTTCTTTTTTCTTTTTTTTTAAATTTTTTTAAGTAAATGCATCTCTTGTTAACTTTATTATATTTTGATATCATTGTGTGACAAAAAAGAATAAAGTAACTATACTTTGAAAGTTATACAGATTTTTTTGTAATTCTAATGGATTACCCTTGGTAATTTTTTTTTTATTTTCATTTTATAGATTTAATATATAATTTTGCGCATACTGTTGACTTTCGGAATATTTGCTAACTTTTAGTGAAGTTTCATCTAAAGGTATAAAAGAATGGAAGCTTTGAGTTCCTGTAATAGTTTTAGCATCTTCTTTTGTTTTGTTATAGTCGTCAGCGTCTGCATAACCAACTTCTATGGAGGTCTTATAAGTTTGTGAAGCCCAATTATAAAGGTCTTTCGCCGTTTGAATTTGGTTTTTATTTGCATTGCTATAATTCCGAGCGCCTCTTTTTAATGTCCCACCTATTTTCCATGGCTGGATTTCCGTCGTGGCTTGATTATTATCCTTGAACGGCATTTTGTATAACAAACGCATAGTTTTCAGCGAAATCCATTTGAATTAGCATTTCTCCTGTCAGCAATGTAATTTTTTTTACTTGCGAATCGGGACTTGCGCTTAGCTATGAAATGATGTGGCACCAGCTTATTGATGTGTTTTACAAAATCGTCAAAAATGTGTCTGTAGTAGAGGAAATTGCGCTCGGAATTATAGCATTGCATTCTTTTTTGTCACACAATGATATCAAAATATAAGGAAGTTAACAAGAGATGCATTTACTTAAAAAAATTAAAAAAAAAAAGAAAAAAGAACGCCATTTTAGTTTTTAGATATGTTGTATATATTAAATAGACCCTTCTAAAAAATTTTTTTTTTGGAAAAAAACACTTGGCCTTTGAAGTGTTTTCACAGTTTAAAGTTTTATTTTTACAGTGTATGTTTTCGAAAGCTAATTGAAATACCTTTCTAATGGTACCAAAATCTTTGAAATCGGTTTAGCCATTCCGTAGTAATCTCAGCTTGAAAGTACATGTTATCGTGATTTTTCAAAAATTTCGATACCTTGCCACGCCCACATATTTTCAAAACTGCAATTTCTAAATATGAGGTTGTGTTTGTATAGGTAAAATGTAGCTGTATGCAAAATTTCATCGAATTCTGAGGGGGTCGGGCTCAAAATGTGCCTTTTTTATAGGTTTTGATATGAAATTCATCATATGTTAAATTAAGGAAATTGAAGAATGTTTAAAACCCCGGCTAAAAATAGTTTTAATTTAATCGTGTATAATTTTATATTATTATATCTCATTATGTGTGGTTAATGTGTTAATGACATCACATAAAATTGTATATATTCATATCAAATTTCGCCAACATTAATAAAATTATACAACATAGATCTAATAACATTGGGTAATTTTCCCAATCAAATCGTATAAAATTGTATATGGTTATATATGTTTTCAAAATTTATATATACTTATATATAACAAATTTGGTGTCAACCTTAGCTGCATAAAAAACAATATTTGTGCCTAATATGAACAAATTTAGAAAGGGGGTGTTCCAAAATTCTATATTTTTGAGTTGGTTATAAATGAAACAAGACTCATGTATTATTAAAAACAGATACATTTATTTTGAAGTTGAGTGGTATTTAAAAAACGTATTAAAAATAAATTTTATATAAAAGCAAACATTTTAAATCGTAAACAATTTTTATTTGTTTTATTTTAAAATATATCTATGTCAGGGTTGGGAAGACTTTTTTCGTTGCGTGCCAAAACAGATATATTTTTTGTAAAAAAGTTTTGCGTGCCACCTTAGCTTTATATGTTTAAAGTCCTTTTCTAGGGCTGTCTTTTAAAATTGTTAAAAATTGTCTCATTTCAAAATGTCATCACCAGAGAAGAAAGATTTGTCCTTTTTAATGTTTTTTGGACTTTTAGTTTTTGAGCCCTTGGGTAAATCTTATTTAAAAGTTTTATATTTATTTTGTTTTCCAAGTGTCTTTTCCAACATTTTGTAATTTTGCGTTTTCCGGTCTTTCTAATTACAACTTTATTGCAGAATTTTAACATTTAACATTTACATTTCTTGTTAAAGTTTTTAGAATTTATTTTATTTCTCCGATTATGAGGCTTTTTCCAACCGAAACATTTAAACTTCTGTAAATCTAAAATTTCAAGAAATGTTTACGAATTTTTGTGGTACAAAATGTCATCTATTCAAATTTTGTTATTAGATAGATAGTAGATAGATAGTAGATAGATAATATTTTATTTTGTATTTTTTAAAAAATTTACATATCATTACTAAGTATAGGATACATTTAAGTTTGAATACAAAATAAGAATTAACATTAATTAATGACAATGACAAACAATTATTTCGTCTGTCATATATAATAATTAAAAATTATATAAATTCATTTAGTATATTACTTCTATATTTTAAAGCACTAGTAACATAATAAAAAAGTTTATTCCAACCATTACAAAAATTCCCATTTAAAATATTTATCAACTGAAGAGAATTCAATGATCGCTTTTCCAAAATGTCTGATTCTAAATTCGTTAAAAATTGGGCATATTGAAATAAAATGTTACAGGGTTTTATCTTCCCTCATATTACACAGGGTACAGGTTTTGTTATCTGCATTTCTATAATTGTTTGCATTTAAAGGCAGTATATCGCACCTTGTTTTGAAAATTACAGATATTTTGTTTTGGTTCAATTTATGGTTTATATATTCTAAACTAATGTCATGATTTAGCAGTCTATAAAAACGCGTTTCACTAGATAATGCTTTTTCTTTCATTTCACAATAACTTCTATATTTTAGAATTTGCAGCAAGGTCGATCCTCTTCTGATCCATTCTTGTCTTGGCATGTTTACGTAATCAAATGATATATTATAATCTGATCCTAAATCGTTGAGTTCCTTAGCCCAAAATATTTGTTTGTTAAGTATCATGAGCGTAAGTTTATGTGGTAGTCTGTTATCCCTGTATTTAAAGATCGTATTAAAAATGAAGTTAAGGTGTAAATTGAGGGTAAAAAAATTATTGTCTTCCGAATTTGTTTCCAACGATAATGCATAATTTGGTATAAAATCGGGCAGCCTTAATATTCTCTTGATGAAATACGTTTGTAGTTTATCTACTTCCTCAAACTGACTATATCCCCAAACTTGGGCCCCATAATACTGTATAGATCTGCATACAGATTGGAATAGACGCCATTTTGATTCTAGTGAGATTGTGGATTTATTCAAAAAGCTTTGCCAGGTTGCATTAATACTGCTCTTAGCTAGAATGTTACGTTTACTTACATGTTTTGCGAATGAAAGTTGCGGAGTTAGGACTACTCCCAGGTAGCAATATTCATTTACTATTTTGACTTGTTGCCCTTTGTAAACAAAACTTTCTTGTCTTGAGAGCCGACCACCTTGCCTGAATACCATCATCTCTGATTTAGCTAGATCCACTTCCATATTCCACATATCGCAATATTTTTCTAAGTTTTCCATCATTTTTTTCATAACATTCATATTATCTGTCGACAGCACGATATCATCCGCGTATAGGAGTAACCGCACATTCAATTCGCCAACCACCAGGCCCCCTTCCAACATATGCAGATCATTGAGATACAAAGTGAACAACAAAGGTGACAAAAGGCAGCCTTGTCTTACACCAGAATACGTTTTAAAATGTTCCGAAACTTCCTTTCCAGTCCAAACTGCAGATTTTGTGTTTTCATAAATATTTTCATTTAAATTCACAATTTTTGTGGATAACCCAATACTGTGTAATTTGTATATTAATAGAGCTCTTGGTATTTTGTCAAAAGCCGCCTTGAAATCCACAAAAAAGGCGTCTACTTTCCGCTTTTCATGCAATTTTAGATGAACAATTGAAGTTAAATTATATACGTTATCAACAGTGGAATATTTTGGCCTAAAACCAGCTTGAAACTCATTTAATATGTTATTTTTTTCCACCCAATTTCGTATTCTTGTATTTAGGACACCCATTAGAACCTTTGCAACGCAGTTCATTAACGAAATACCACAATAATTGTTGGGGAGATTAGAATTACCCTTTTTAAAAATAGGAAAGATTATAGTTTCCCCATTTTGTTATTACTCATTTTCAGGGGACATTTCAACATTTTAGATGACAAAAAATTTGGAAAAGATTCTATTTATGTTCCGAAAAGCTTGTTTAAATTTGATTCTTGTAAAAAGAATTTGCTACCTTCTACCAAAATTCTGTAGAAAAAGATTTAGGACTTCGTGTAGCTATTTCTTTATCAGTCGAAAGGCGATTTACAACCTTTATGAAAAGTATTTCTATTTTCGGATTAAAGCGCATATTTTAATAGCCAAAAAATATAAATATTTAAACTTCCGATAATTTTTTAACCGAATTTCTATTGAAATTATGTTATTTATAAATATTTAAGAAAATATCACGGCCCACCGAAAATTCGCCCGCGTGCTACTACTGACACTCGTGTTTAAGTTTTACCAGCCCTGATATATGTCATCTTCACTCAACGATATAAAAAATCCATTAATTTTCCATTTATAAATAAAATTTCCAAAAAAAAAAAAAAACAAAAACATTTAAACATTTTATTAAGTGAAAATTAAAAATCAATTTATCAAAATTGTAAATGGAAATAAATATTAATTTGTAGCACATATCTCTGCTTTAGTTTTAAGCTCTATTGAATCTATAAATTTATGACACTTGCTATAGATTATTGAATTTAATGTTTATTTTAAATAAAATAAAAAAAAAAATAATAAAACAACATTTGACTAAATATTTAAACCAATAACTATAGGATTAACAAAAGTGGAGCAAATGTATAAAAATCATGTTAAAATTGTTTAAGTAAAAATATATCGACTATTATCAGGACTACGAGTATTTTAATAAATCCTACTTAAATCTTAGTAAAATAGCTACAATTTTGGATGACTAGTAAGTAATAAGAGAATGGTCAATATTGTGGCCTGTTTCCTAAAGTGGAAACAGTGTTGTTGCATGAATATGTCAAAACTGTGATCAAGTTTAAATTTCCGCTATCACTTTTAAAAAAAAAGTTTCGACATTTTCTTGATTTTAATGTGTCTTAGCAAAAAACCGCAATATGAAGTTGAATTTTTCGTAAATATAAACAAGTTTAAAGAAACAATCTTTAAAGAATATTCGAAATCGGATTTTTGTGAACGGTAAGAATTTTATTCACAATTTTAATAAAACTAATTGATTCCACAAACATATCGAGCTCTAACCGCCAAAAAGACGTTAGCGGCAAAATCATCATTTAACAGGAGAAGATTTTTAAATTTTTCTTTGATTTATCCGATTACAATGAAATTTAAATACGGTATATTAAACCAAAACATAATGCAAATTAATTTGTTGTTGATTTTTATTCGACCTTTCAATTATTATTTTTGTTGAAATAAATATTCGGGCTCGAGGTCTAAGTTTTTTATATATGCTTTTATTTATAATATAAATTACACATTCAATATTTCGCCTTTTCGTTGAAAGCCATCCTCAGGAATAGCACTGAAATAAATTAATTTGTTTAACTGCGAAATCACACTTTTAGGGGTCTAATATGACCCAATTTTTTGTTTTTTTGCGTTATTTCTTATTTGGTACGTATAATCAGTATATATCAATAAAAGTCTTTGGAATTGCGAATCAAACGCTGTATAATATATGCTCAAGCGTGTCCAAGATTTTGAGCTATTCACTAAAGAAAAAAAGACTTAACCGACACTTTGCTGTCACGAAATATGTAAACAAACTGTAGTTTGTTCTATAGGAATTGGCGCTAGCGTCTTTTTTTGTTTTCCATGACATTCGTAACGGTACTTCCTAGAGTAATGCAATTTTTCCAGAATGATGCCAATGATGGAAAAGCAAAGATTTTTATGAAAAACCGAAAATATAAAATCGTGGCGCTTACGTCTTTTTAGCGGTCAGGGCTCGATATATAATAAATTAAACAAAATGTCAAAATATATATTTTCAAAATGTTTCCTAAAGTGAACCCTTAAAATTTTTTTACTATTTTATGGTTTTGTCCCAGTTTTAGTATTTTTTAAATGGTTTAGGCATCACTTTAAGCGTTGTCTCTTTTGTAAAATTTTTCAACATGTAAAAAAAAAATCGTTTGTTTACCGCAATTAAAAAAGTTAGCATTACATATGGTAAGCCTTGAAGCAGCTGTAAACGTTACATAAAACGGTTTAATAAACAAAATTTGTTTGTTTTATTTGTTGCTTTTCAAAAAGTTTGATAATTTTCATGATACACAATACAATTGCTTCATAGGCATCACACTAATCTTCAGTTGTCCGCTAAAGAAAAGTATAATTGGCTTAACTCAAACCGAGACATTACATACAATAGCCGAAATTAACTTTATGAGAATTTGTATGCCTTAGTGTATAAACTAGTTGATTTGGTTAAAATAAATATAAATTCAAAACTATTTGAAATCCAAAATTTTTACATATCAATAGACTTTGTATATCATTATATGTAGTATGTGTGTTTATGTATTACAATTTGTAAAAGCAACATATATCTCAACAAACAATGCTTGTATGAGAAAACCCGTGGTATGCTCAAAATCGCAAGTAATAAGCCCAATAAACATGTTTCCATTTGTCAACTTTGTACATAATGCTTTAAAATACCGAATACCGACAAAAAGAATTTTCAAGTATTCGGTCAGACACTAGTTATTTAAACGATTTTGATAAAGAATACATTTCGTTGTTTACCCTTTTGTAAAAACCCTTAAAACCCTTTCAAAAATATCTGCTATTTTAACAAAAACTCAGTTTTGGGTCCTGTAGAATCTGTTGAATCAGCAACAAAAAACTTTGATGAATATTAGTGTTGTATACGATTAATTAAAGCAATTAAAGAAATGATTTGATTAAATATTTGTTTAAAAACAAATTTCTATTTAATACATTTTTTATTAAACATTTTAGGTTAACAACTTTGTTTTTAATTGCATTGCAACTATATCAATTAAGCAGTTAAATATTTTAATACACAATCCAAATTTTTTTAAATAAATCCAAATTAAATAAAACTCTTCATTTAATAAATTTTGTAAATTAAATCCTGGTTCTATTGTTCTATGTGTTTCAATGAAATGTATGATTGAATTAATTAATTTGTTTATTAAAATATTTAAATGAAACTTTAATTAAATGTGCCATTTTATCAATTAATAATTTAAATGGATCTTTTGAAATATTTTAACTTTTTATTTTTTTTAAAAGCCATTTTTGCATTGTTTTATTAAAATTTTTATTTATTGTGATTAAAAATTCAATTGAAATCTGATGAGTTTAATAGTTACAAATTATTTTGATTGATATGATATTAAAGTTTTTTTTTTTGTTAATTAAAGTTTTAATTGAGTAATTTTTTTTTTATTGAATCCCGATTTTATATTTTCTGTTTCTTGGTTAGAAGGCTCTACCTCTTGGTTGTACAAATTATGTAAACACTTGAAAACTTTTACTATTTTTTTTATTTTTTTATTTTAACTTAAAACTTGGTTAATGTTCACAAGTTTATGCATGCTTTATGAAAAAAAACATGGGTTCAGTTGTTTAAGAAATGAACTCATGTTCTTTTAGAATTTATTAAACTTTTGGTTCCATTTATTAAATTTTTGCTTCCCCGAGAAAGTTACAATAATAGGTGATAATAACGAAATAACTTGCGCATTTGTTTTATTTCCAAACCTGATTGACATAGTTAAAAACTAGTGTTATTGCAAGAACATTATATTAAATTTTTTTTTAATCTACCCATCGCTAACTGAAATTTAAGTCATCTTTGCTTTAATTGCAACATATTAGAAAAGTTCCAATGTACACTGGATAATTTATTGTATTTTGAAAACTTCCCGTTTTTCAAAATATGATATTAATATGATAATATTGTTTAAATCAAGTCATCTATTGTCATAAAAAAAACTAGTATTTCTGCTTTTACAGAATTTTATTATCTGTCATAATTAAAAATATATTGACATTTCAAAATCAAAAGTTTCGAGGTACACGTCATTCCCCTATCTCATGTGAATGTTTGTTTATTTGGTTTTCGAATGCATGTTTTGCATAATAAAAAAATACAAATTTTTTAAACAAATATTAAACGATACACACGCTAGTATTTTTTTCACACATTTTTATGTTTATTTATGTATTTAGGAAAATTTATGATCTTTAAGTGTTTTAGTTTCGTGTTTTTTTATGTGTAATTTTTTCTCTCCTTAACTTTAAATTTTATTTATTTTTCTTGAATAAAAACTGTTTTTATAGACTTTTAAGAAATTTTATGTGCAGGGAAGCGGCTTTCATGCATTTACAAAAAAAAAAAAAAAAATATATGTATATATGTGCTTCATATATACATATACCAACTAGCCCCGGTAGGCTAGTTGGTAGCGTGCTTGCTTATCAGTGCGGGGGTCGTGGGTTCTATTTCCACCAGAGGCTTTGGTCAACCCGAAATACCGTTGAAATTTTTTTGTTGAATTTTGAAAAGAAATTTTACACATGCATTATTACGAAAAACCGCAATCCGTTTTTTGATCCTGCCTCCAGGACATTGAGAATGCCCTGTTACCACATGGTAACTATGGGCAGTTTAGGGGACCAGTTTTTTTACATTTTGGAAAATGTATTTTTTTTGTACAAAAACGTATTATACTATTATCAAATTAATATTTATTAATAAATTGATGTGAATTATTCTATGTTTAAAAATGCTAAACTAAATGAATTGTATAAGTAGAACAGGTTAAGTCCGAATTTATGTATTGAAAAATTTTATTAAATTTTGGCGGACAAAATGCCTCATTTTCCGTCCCCCTGGATTCGTGCCTGAATTAAATATATATGTTTTATTAGAGAGGCAAACTCCAAACCATCCAAAACGTTGGCTAATGAACAAATTTTGAAAACAAAAGTACCAATTTTTTAGAAAACGTCGAAAAAGTACACAAATGTGCAAAACAGAAAATATTTTTAACAAACATTTTAAAATCGGGTATCAAATTGAAATTTGTGAATTTTCATCCACAATTCGCTACATATCACACAAAATTGCAACTGTTTTTTTTTATAATTTTTATTCATTGATGACACATTTTTCTTTTTCGGACAGTTTACAACTATAAAAGTATCATTTGCAGCTAAAATTTAGAGACAAATCCTAAAATATTTATATATCCTAAAACAGTCCCCTAGCCAGCCAATAGTTGCCATATGGTAACATCAAAATCAGTCGTTATTTTTCAAAAAAAACAAGTCAGCCATTTTATAATATGAGAGTTGAATTTTCAAATGAATAACACATTGTTTCAATATGTTTAATACATATATTCATTTTTAATACATTTATTTTTAAAAAACACTCTTTTTAGCACTTTCAAAAATTGGCTAAGTTTGAGGTTATGTAACTTTGATAATAAATGAGCTACTGTCCTAAAAAATATTCTAGTGAAAACCTACAAGTCTACTTTATAAAACCCGTATTCATTTATAACGGTATTGGCATCGCATTAAGCACGGGCACCCCAAACGTTTGTGCATGATTTGTTTTACCATATGGTAACTACAGGGTGTTATGGGTTAATATTGTAAATAAATGAATAAATGTGCTTAAAAATGCACTTAAATCGAAATATGCACTAAATATTCAATGGCAATGCAAAAAAAGAAGATACATATACGAGGAGGGTCCCAAAATTAGCCGACCTAACAAAGAAAAAAAAAAAAATAAATTGGGAAAATTTTTCTTTATTTCTCATCATAATCCTTTTCGCTCGATACACTTTTAAAGCGATATTCAATAGCTTCGATACCCTGTTTATAGTAAGAATTGTCTAACTCCTTAAAATAGCCTTTAACCGCAGACACCACCTCTTCATTGTTGGGAAATCTTTTACCACCGAGCCATTTTCTGAAGTTTGGAAATAGCAAATATCCGAGGCAGTTAAATCTGGCTAATTTGGCCTTTGATTTTGGCCATCAACTTCACAACATCTTCACGACAACAACATCTTGGACACAGCTATGTACAGCACTTTTCGAAATGCCTATCGTTTGTGGAATTTTCTACCCGTTTCTGTCGCGGACTCCTGAATTGGTCGACCACTACTATGTTTGTCTAGGCAACTCGCAAAGCCACGTTTGAACTCTGCCACCCAACATTTTATATTCGTAAACAAAGGAGCAGACTCCCCCAGAGTAGAATCTAGCTCGGCTTTAATATTGGTTGTACTGGGACCATTCGAATGAAAGTATTGAATTATATAACTGTGAACAATTTTTTCCATGTTGACAAATTCGCTGATATCATTTTTTTTGATGGCTCCAAAAAAATTCTAAGCAACGTGGCGACTTGAAACTTAAAACCTATGTTTTATAAGGATTCTACTTTTCACCAAAGTAATTTTTTTTTTTAAACTACTCGCCCTCTTATGTAAAGTGTGATTTTTTAGCAACTTTTTTTTTGGCAACACTGTTCTTGGCCGTACGTACTTTTTCAAAGACGACTAAGGCAGGAACGTTACTGTGAATGGCGAGCGCTACCGTGCGATGATTACAATTTTTTATTTTTGCCCAAAATGGGAGAGCTGGACTTGGGTGACATGTGGTTTCAACAAGACGGTGCCGCAAAGCACGCGAAACCATGGCCCAATTGAGAGACAAGTTTGGTGAACAGTTTATTTCACGTTTGGGGCCGGTCTAGATCGTGCGATTTAACGCCTTTAGACTATTTTTTGTGGGGCTATGTTAAGACTCATGTCCATAGGGACAAGCCCGCAACCACAACGGTTGACGCACTGGAAGCCAATATTGAAGAATTTATTCGTGAGATACCGGCTGATATGTTGGATGATAGAGTATGCCAAAATTGTACCCAGCATATGAACCATTTGAGGCGTAGCCGCGGTCAACATTTACATGAAATTATCTTTAAACCTTGAATTATATAGATCGTTCTATCAACTCAAATAAAGATTGCATACGTTTCTCTAAATTTTATGTGTTTTTTTTTTATCAAATCTGAAAGCTCTTAAAAATCACCCTTTTATCTACTTTCTGTAAATAACAATATTTCGCTTACATAACAATATTTCGAAATGCTTTAAATACAATGCTTAAAGCGTTAGACTTCCAGATTATATTGCTGCTTAAACTGTAATGATAGGAGAAATAATGAATTTTTGACGAATGTTTTGAATATTTTTACTGGCTTTGGGAAGATTATTTACAAATGTTTTTCTCGGATACTCAGTCAAACTAAAAAAAAAAAATATGTGAAATTTTTATGCTACTTCATCATACAGAGGTCATATAATAATATCCGAAATAAGTTGGAACAAAATTTTTGTAGTTTTCAATCAAAGATGGCAAGCCAGTCAAAATGACTGGTCCGATCAGTCTAAATATGCAAAAAGAAGCAATTAAATTGAAAATATAGCAAAAATATGAAAAAATATGCATTTATAGCAAAATATGCAAAACAAGTCGAAGCCATTTTTTTTTTGCAAATTCTTTGTTTCGGAAAAGTATTTGATTAAAATCGATTTTCGGCTAGTGACTAAAAACATGCATTTGCTCAAAAGTCGCTGCCCTGGTTATGAGTCTATTAGAAGTTGTACTTAAAAACATTTTGGTTAGTTAGTTTTTATTTCTTTCTTTTGAAAAATAGCATTTTAATTGTTTTTTAAAATGTCAAATTGTTTAGTTTAATGTAATATAAAACATACTTTATTGTTATTGAGTATATTTTGTGGTTAATTTTAACACTTAATTAAATCTAGAATTGTTGCTGTGAAAAAAAAGAACGGAAAATTATATTCAACATAAAATGATTTTCAATTTAAATACCAGCAGCATATGTACCCATTTATGACACAACGCAGATGTGTTGAACAATTTTATAGAGATTTATATTTTTATATTTCATTTTCAAGATGGTTTTATGATGTTTAATGTAATTGCAATTAATTTTCTATAATTAATAAAGGAATTTAAAGAGGAAATTTTTAAAGTGACTAAATGACACCTTAAAATATTTTTTAACTAGAAAATTCCCGCATAAGTTTAAAATATTTTGGTATTTTTGTATTAATTTAATATTGTTAAATGTTTTTTTTTTCGTCTAGAATAAACAGTAGGATGTCCCATAAAAATCGATTTGTCGATTTTTGTCGATTACAGTTTTATAGTTCCAAACAAAGTTCCAATTTTTTATTAAAATTTAATTTTATAATTTATTTGTTGTTTTAATATACTCAAAATTATTCAGATATGAAATCAAAACTGACGCACAAATGTGATAAAAATGCAAAAAAGTATATTTTTTAAAACAAATTTTAAACATGTTTTAATATCCCGACGAAAATAGTTCCGATATAACCATATATGATTATATATAGTATACATACGAAAAATGGCATACATAAGCTGATCTTATGGTATCTCTTGGGATCTAATCTTGCATAGTTTGATCCAAAAAATGGGTCTATCAAATATGATCAAATTATATATAATTTAATACAATTTTATCTGATAAGTTTTTAATTAAAAATTTTAAATGTTTTAGAAATCAGTACCTTTTATTTTAATCCAATTAATTTATAATTTGTTTAAAAAACATAAAAATATTAATATTAAAAAATAATGTTAAATCTAAAAATGTATGCTTTTTATGGACTTGAAGTTGGAACATATAATAAATTTAAAACGTTTAAAACATTTACTGAGATAGAAAATCACATTTTTTGTTCGCAAAATTTTTAAGTAGAAATAAACAGCAAACTTTACACGTCCTTGTTATACAAAATAATTAAAAATAATAATTATACCGTCGGTATTATGGATCAATATGAAGAATAGATCTCCCTATTTAGTACTTTAGCAATTTCAGATCGTTTAAAACAACTATTTCGTTAAACACAAAACGGGATCAGTGGTAGAAAGTATATTGACTGTAGTGGAACTAAGCAACTATTTAACTTTTAAAATTGAAAATTTAGACTCCACTATGCATCTTGTAATGTCTGGGTGTTTAATTTGTTTATACAAGCCGTTTCCAAACCTCTCTTCTAAAAACCTGAACTGGTTTTAAGAGAGTTTCGAAAAAAATGTGTTAACAGTGGTACTTTTAATTAATTAATTTTAATGCTTTTAAGCATTTTTAATCAAATTTTAAAGTTAATTTGTGTGTTTTTATGTATGCTCTGCATAATTTTTGTATAATTAACACAAAATTTATACACTAAAAAACTATGCATTAAAATCCCTCTAAAAACTGCTCCTTTTAAAGTCAGTTGACATACAAAAATTTAACAAGTGTTGAGTAATTTGGTTTTCCTTTAGTCTATATGTTCATTGGTTTAAAACCTAATAATTATAATTTTGTTTTTAAGTACTTTAATAAATAAACTGTAATAGTAATTATAAATCAAAAAACCATAGGTTTTAATGTTTTTTACAGTAAATTTTTAAACTCATTTATATTTTAAAATAATATATAGATATATAGAAATAATATATAGAAATGATAAAATTTTTTCATTAAATTTTACTATACATGTCTATAAAGGGTCCGCCAAATAACTTTTTTTTTTTTGAAAATGCTATAAAAAAAACTACTGAATATTTTCTCAAATTTCTTTTTTTATTTCAAAGTACAATCCATCCGGTTAATAACACAGGCCTACAAAAAAAATTTTTTGTTTGGTGCCGCTAATTCTATGTTATAATTTGGTTAATTAGTCCGCAAGACGTCCTGGTTAGCTGTCAAAATCGCGAAGCTACGTTCAGGTTTGTATCGATCGGTCATAACCTAAAAAATGTATTTTATTATACTTAATGTCATTATAGTCAATTAATTTCTTTGATTAAATGATAATATCAATATGCCGTCTTCGAGAAGGTGTTGTGTAAATAATCCAAATACATTTTGTTATATTTGTGGTGAATATGTAGTAAAAAAGTTTAGAAAACCTATAACAGATGCAGTGAAGAACACATACGTTGATTACTTTAATATCCTTGCGAAATCTCCAAAACTACACGTAGCATTAAAAAAGTAAGTATCAATTTTTTATCAGGGTACCGAACGTACTTGAAATCTGTTTTATTTTTAGCGGCACCAAAATCATTGTAGGCCTGTGCAATGGAACATAATTTCATTCATATGGCTGCCTCGGCTGGCCATGCAGTAGCCTACACGATCGGTCCAATTTTTAAGCACATTATCGATTGTGTGCAGCTGTAGTTCCTCCTCTTCAATTTTTGTGAACAAAATGCGTTCAACATGGCCCGATAACGATCGCCATTGACTGTAACGGCCACTCCTTGCTCATTTTCGAAGAAAAATGGCCCAATTATGCCTCTGGACCAAAATCCGCACCAAACAGTGACTCGTTTTGGGTGTATCGGCACACATTCTGCAATATTACCATGATTTTCAAAGTAATGTCGCAATATTTCCCAGCGTTGTTCAAGCGTATACACAACCATATTCGTTCAGCGGAAGGATAAAACTAATTATCTGTCAAATCAGACATGAGCTAAGTGTTACCATTCACGAAATAAGCACTAGTTGAAAAAAAACGTTAGCTGGCGGACCCTTTATATAATGATATGTTTTGCTATATCTAATTATATATAAAAGTGACAGACTTATTTTTGATTAATTATTGCATATACACTTACATATGCTCATATATGGTAAAATATATGGTCATATATAAATCTATATCTATTTCATATGATCAGATATAGAAGATCATTGATAAACTAAGTATAAGATATGAACATATATTATAATATATTGTCACACATATTAGCATATATGATGATATCAAGTTGTATAGGATTATATAGAAACTTTTTTTATCCGGATACCTAATTTAGAGATGTCGATCGCTATTTTTTAATACAATAGTTAAAATTAAAGAAAAAATATAAATTGAAAAAATTATGATTCGTGATTGTGTTGCACTCAAAGGGAAAGCTTCATCATATTTTTTTTTTTTTTTATTTTTTATTACATTGCATTATTTATTATTTATGAATGACAAATTGATGCCACATTTCAGCCTTTATAATATTAACTACGAATGCTTCGTATGAGTTTTTTATACTTACCCATGAATATATTCTGATAGAAAACTAAATTTACTAACAATTTGAGAAAATATTTTCGTGTTCCGTTCATGATTTGCAACCGAGAATGCTTCAAAATCAAAATGTCGTAAAAGTTCCAAAAAAAAAAAATTATTTTTGAATAAATAAACTAATTAAATATTTAAAAACTATCTAAACAACATATTTAACTTTACTAACAATAAAAACTCTTGGTTATAAAATCTAAGAAAGATTGAAGCTTTAGCTTTAGTACTAAGTCCCTACTTTGTACGAAAGACACATATGATTTTATCAGGATACCACTAAAGGACATCGTCTTAACTTATAAACTAATAAACGGATTTTTATGAAATTTCACAGAAAGAAGACAATTAGTATCAGTAGCAAAGCGTTTACATTTGAATAATATATGTTGAATTTTAGATACCTTTTCACCCAATTTCGCTTTTTCCAATAAACCAAAATCGCCATAAATTCTTAAATAGAAGCACAAAAAAAAATATTTGGATATTGTTTTTAGAGCTTTTTTTTAGAGATTTTGTTAGTAAAAGCAATAATTTGTGTCCAAAACTTCTCTTTTATATGCGAAAGTTTTCGAGATACACCCAAAACCTATTTGTATTCATATCGCCTAAAGTACAGAGAAAATAATATTTCCTTACTTTTTCAATTAAATCGGTTTGTTGAAAAATTTTAAAGCTGTCAATTAAAAATTAATTGAATCAATTAAGTATTTGCTCAAATTCGGAACTTGCTTGACATTTTTTTTTTGTATTATTGCTCAATACATTGTTGTTGTTTAATATTTATGTAGTTGTTTTTTATTAATATTTTAAAATTCATTTCAATTAGAGTAGATATTAATTCTTATTAGGTTTATTACTTTATTAAGTTGAATAATTTAGTTTCAGTAGTTTAAATCTGAATATTTATTTATTCTTTAACATTATCATAAAATTGATAATGCAATTTTTAAAGATTAATTATTTTAAATAAAAATTTAAAATTTTTTTTAAATTAAGAATTATTTAAAAAAAAAAATACTATAATTTCAACACAAGGGCTAATTTCTGGAAAGATAAAATTCATAATATGTTGCCATAATCCCTACGCTTCAA
This sequence comes from Delia radicum, assembly GCA_021234595.1. NCBI lineage: Eukaryota > Metazoa > Arthropoda > Insecta > Diptera > Anthomyiidae > Delia > Delia radicum. The sequence goes on along the minus strand of CM037851.1, from coordinate 279,222,286 downwards.
CAACTAATTTCTGTGTGAATTTGTTCACATAAGTATAAATAAATCTGCTAACTAAATGAGAATTTCATGCCGGTTTAAGTTTGATGTTATAAAATTTAAGCTGTTAAAAATCATTTGGTATGAGAACAACAATTTTTTTTTTTTTTGATTTTTGGGAAGCTATACAATATTAATCACTTTTAATCAATTGAGTTATTATTTAATTGAAAAATAAATCAATTAAAAGCTTTCAGTTTCTAATTGAATTAGCAATTTTCGTTGTTGGCGGAATTTCAGCAATTAAAGTTATTAAATCGGTGGTTTTCGAAATTGAAATGGGTTTTTATTTTTTTATTGTGTGTAGGCAATAATAAACAATTTTGCATAAGAACAAATTCATTGCAAAACAGCGCTTGCCCCTTAGAGGGTTAAGGGACACCCTTAACCCTTTGACGACCAAAGGCAAACATACTTGCCCAGGAGTTTTTGCCTCATATAATTGTCCACGTAAGAGATAGAGTAAATATGTTCAAAACTGATTTGTAACAGAGGGTTGGGGCAACGAAAATGTGGTAGGTGATAGGTTCCTATCTGGCCCCATTTGCCCCCTAGGGGGCCTCAAAATTGGTCGAAAAATCGCCTTACTTCAGGGGGGTTCTGTGGGGAGAGCGTAGGGCGCACCTGCCTAAGACTTGGGTATATTTTGGGGGCACCTCTCACCTTTAAAAAAATATAAAATTTGTGTAAATTTGTGCCCTAAAAAAATCTAATTCGAAGTAATAGAAAACACATGCCAAAGCAGTTTCCGGCCGATAAAAATATGAAACGTGGGGACATAAGCTATTTTACATCCGATAGCATATCCGTATACAAATGGATGGATAATCGCGCTGTTTACCTGGCTTCAAATTTTATTGACCCAACTGAGGTATGCAAAGTAAAGCGGCGTGTTGCAGGACAATCAGGTAAAATTGATGTAGATTTCCCGTTGGTTATCCAGCGTTACAACAAGGGAATGGGATGTGTCGATCTGATGGACCAAAAAAAGGTATATTATGAGTATGATCGCAGAAGCAAATGGCGGTTTATATTCGATTATTTTTTGATCTCTTCGAAATATGCGTCCATAATAGCTACGTGATATACAGCAAACTCATGTTGGCTAACAGCTTTGCGACAAACGTGACTTCGATTGATTTTCGGTCAGCTCTAGCAAAGGAATTGATTAGTGACTTCTGTTCAAGATCTCGCACATTCCCATAAGCAACCAGAACATCAAGTATCGCTTTAAAGAAGCCAAAATCTTTGCATAAAATCTTTGCATGAAAATTGGAAAAGATGCGTCCGTTGCGGCAGCTTTGGAAAATATAGCCACACAAATGTATTTTGTGCTATATGCAATGTATTCCTTTGCTTCACTACATCACGTGACTGCTTTGGGGAATACCACGTATAGCACTTATTATCATAAATTTGTTCAAATTCTTTATAAATTACTTTTTAAATAGTTTAAATAAATTAAAAATATATAAAACATCATACTTTTCAATTAAATTTTTTGGGTAAAAAAATTCCTTTCAGCCCACAGGCAACTATTTTTGCCAAGCAAAATGAGGGGCAAGGAGAGGACCTGGGGGCCAATTAAAAAAATAAAAATCGCTTCGGCAGAAAAAGTCTGGTCCTCAAAGGGTTAATAAACAGAATTTATTAGAGTTTTCATCACCAACAAATTTGTATTCCTATTTTCATTTTCCTTTTTAAAATCATTCTCATTTTTTTTTTTTAGTTTTTTATTTTATAATAATGAATTACTTATCATTTGTTTTTGTATAACAATTTCTTAGTAATTTAAATAAAAAAAAAAAAAATATAAAAACAATTTATTTTTATTTACACTCATTTATTTTATTTCATTTCTAAAACAAATTTTATTTATATTGTTTCTTAAAAGCAGAAGTGTGATTTTTTCGTCATTTATTGATTTTGTATTTTATGATTAATTTCAATTTGTGTCTGGCATATTAATGAATGAAAATTATTCAAAATGTGAAATTTTTAAATAATAAAAACACGTTCATAAATTGTTTTTGATATCAATTTAAAGTGTTGCATTGTTATCGTTTAAAATTATTATTTTTATTTTTGTATATAAATGTTCAAATTTATGTTTTAATAATTATTTTTTAGTAGAAATTACAAATTTAAAATGAAAACGTGTTATGTATAAATAATTACACTAGACAACCAAAAAAAAAAAAAAAAAACTATTTTAAAAATTACAAATTAATCAAGAAGATTTTGCCGATATTTGTACAAAAATAAATTAGCTGAAAACTATTAAAGAGTTTTTCAAAATAAAAAGTTATTCATTAAATTTTCATTAACTTTATAAAAATCTGAAATTTTTAATTTTAAAAAGATATTATGATTTGTATACTAGAGTGTCATTACACTTAAGTTCCTATTTCCATTACGGCTAAATTGTTTCATTTTGCGAATATAATATTTTCCTTTGCTTACAATAAGCTACCCAGCCCGAAAAATACGAACGGCAAAGCATTAGCCCAGTCCTTTCAACGGTGGTATGAGCGTTGGCAGAGCGTTGGATTTCCCAAAATGATAACACCGGGCGGGGCTTCGCCGTTCCTTTTTTAAAACGTTGGCAAAGCACTGGCAGTGAGCGCTTTGCCAATACCAAAACTATAATTTTAAGACGTTGGTAAATCATTGGGGGAACAACCAATAAAGTGCTTTTTTAATGATAAAAGAAGTGACGAAATGCATATGCTTTACATTGGTATTACGAAACAATTAATTCAGAAATTAATTCTGAAATGTTTATTAGTTTTGAAAGAGTTTCAATTCTTCAAAAAAATATTTCTAATATATCGAAAGACGTACCAGTCGAGTTTTAAAGGAAGACATTTGACTTAATGGATTTGGGAAATTGGAAGGCCACTCAATTTAGATTTTTTTTTTGTTATATGCTGGAGGGGTTGTTTTGAACGAAGTATTAGAAAAAGATCAATATAAGCACTTCTTGATTTTATATGCACCACGTCGCATCTTATCTTCAGTGAAATTAGCGACACAAAAGGCGCCTTATGTTAAAAACGTTTTAAACAAATTTGTGGAACTAATGCCGCGTTTTTATGGTCCTTATTCTCAGACCATGAATATTCACAACTTAATTCATATTGCAGATGACGTTATAAACATAGGGGCACCAATTTCTCAATATTCCGCCTTTAATTTTGAAAACAGCCTTGGTTTTACTCGACAATGGCAACCTTATGATAGTAAACGAAATTTTTAGCACAAATTCTAAATACCAGACTTGGGCGACGTCAATTACATTTCAAAATCGTTCACTTGTGAAATTTTTCTATATCATTAATAATATCAGACCTACACTCACACTTGTGAGCTTAATCGCTTCCTTGGAACTTTGTAAAATCTTTAATACCAAACATGGGGATTAGTAACAACATCTGGGTATTTAATTACAGGGCAATTACTCAATTACACCCAATTGCATGTAATTGAACATAAAAAAGTAATTGGCCAGATATTGGAATTATGTCCCATGTCTGGTATTGACAAAATTTAAAATTTTCCAAGGAAGCAATTAAGCTCACAAGTGTGAGCGTAGGTTTAAAATTTATAATAATATATAAAAATTTCACAAGTGAACGATTTTGAAATGTAATTGACATCGCCCAAGTTTGCTAAATACAAAGTTTATGATATTCATTTAAAAGGCAATATTTTCAATGAAGTTAGCGACTCGCTTAATAATCCAGTATCATCAAAAGACATTGGAATATTCACAGTTAAAAATATGATTTAAGTGTATTCTTACTACTGTAAATAATGAAACATTTGCCATAACTCTTTTACATAAATAATAGCAATAAAGTATGTAAAATATATTTCAAAAATACTATTTAATTGTTATTTTTATTAAAACCTGCTAACTTCCCTGCAGGAAATGTCAATAGTGAAAAAGTATTGATTCACTATTGACTGTGTCACCTGTACTACTAACCAAATATTCCCCAGGCAATGTAATTTGCTATAGACATTTAACATATACGTGTCATTGAAAATCACTAGTGACATTAGAACTATTGACTAGGTAGTCAATAGGTAGTTCTTATGGGACCATATGTAGACAACGGAACCAAAGATTCACTAGTGACTAGGTAGTTCTTATGGGACCATATGCAGACATTGGACTAAAGATTCACTAGTGACTCGTTAGATCTTATGGGACCACATGTTGACATAAGAACCATAGATTCACTAGTGACTAATTAGTTCTAACGGGACCATATGTAGACATTGGAACCAAAAATTTACTAGTGAGTTAATAAAGTAAAAAGTGTAGACGCCTAGTTGACAATGTCAACAAAATAGTAGACAAAAGTGAAGAATTGGAGACACTTGACCCCAAGCTTCCTGCAGGGTTATTTAATAATAAGTACATGCATTAAACTTCGTTTTTATAAACGGTTGAAAATTTTGTAAATCGAGCACCGGCAACGCACTTTTGGCCAGCGTTGGGAAAGCGTTAACGGTTGTGAATTTTGCAAATAAGTACTGGCAATGCACTTTTTGCCAATGTAGGGAAAGCGTTCTAAGCAAGTGCTGTGCCAGTGCTTTTTTATTTTACTTTATTTGTTGGACTATTGGCAAACAGTGCTCCGTCAGTGCTTGATTTGTCAGACCATTGGCAATTTCTGGCTGGGTACTTACACAGAGAGAATTTCTTGGACGAGTTTTAATGATATTTTTTTTTTCACTAAACTAATGAATTTTTTTTTTTCACAAAAATGAAAAATTTCTTTAAGTTTATGAAAAGCTTCATTATTTTTATGAAACCATTTCAAATGGAACTTAGGCGTATGAAATTTTCAATAAGTGAAATGAACTTTCTCATTAAATTTTATAAAAACTGCACTAAATTATTCAAAAGTTTCAATGGACGATAATTCTCTCAGTGTATTGTTTAAATTAATTACCTATCGTATTTACAAAACTGCTCGTTCAATCACTTTTTTGCATCAAAATTATGAAAATTACGTGTTTCATGTGATATTCAATTTTTTGCTGGTTAGTGTTTTTATTTATTATTCACATATTGTTAATTTTTATAATCTGCAGTGTATATTTAAACTTTTTGTTGGTATTAAATTAATGAAATTATGTTCATTATGCATTCTTTGTAATTAGTTTAAACATTAAAAATCATTAAATTTATAAATACAATACACTGGCGTTAGATAAGTATATCTGACAATATTGAACATAACATAATAGGCTTAATAAAACAATTGTAAATTAATTATTTAAATATAATGTAAAATGTTAATGCGATAAAAAATTGCAATTTAATGAATAATATTAAATATGAAATTTAAGAGACTATATTGAGGTGTTTTATGGTTTAAAATTGTTGAAATCCCAAAAGTTATTCTTATAAAAACTAAATTTTCTACCGAACACAAAAAAATAAAATCGCATTTCAATCACGCCAAAAATTAAATTTGCTCGTTCAATTAGAAATTTATAGATCTTTAGTTGAATTATTTTTCAATTAAATAATAACTAATTTAATTAAAAATGGTTAAAGTGTTGTATTCATTTTATTACATTAAATTTAAACCTGCATGTAATTCTCATTTAGTTAGCAGATTTATTTATCCTTATGTGAACAAATTCACACAGAAATTAGTTTTTTCTTTCTATTGAAGCGTTGGGATTATGGCAAAACTTTTTTTTTTGATTTTTTCTTTGCAGAAATTAGCTCTTATGTTGAAATTAGAGTATTTTTTTTTTTTTTTTGTTTGAAATAATTTTTAATTTAGTTTTTGCATTCTCTTTCTGTTTACAAAAATTTAAAAATTTTTATTAAACAAAATTAAACTGTAAAAATTACATTATTAATTTTATGATATATTTTAAATTAAATAAATATTCAGATTTAAACAACTGAAACTCAATTATTTAGCTTACTAAAATAATAAACCTAATAAGAATTAATATCTAATCCAATTGAAATGAATTTATTTATTACTAACACATAAACATTTTTAAAAAAACAACTACACAAATATAACAGAAACACAACAACAATGAGTTGATGTTTGAATTTAGCGATAATATAAAAAAATGTCAAGCAATTCAGAATTTGAGCAAATATTTAATTGATTCAATTAATTTTTAATCGACAGCTTTTAAAATGTTCAACAAACCGATTTAATTGAAAAAATTGGAAAAAATATTATTTTCTGTGCAATGGAGAGCTAGGCATAAAGATCAAATTTGACTGGTAATTAGTCTAATATTAGGCGTCTCTAAATTAATACAAACAAAATTGTATGTATAGTAGGGGCGTGCTATAACACCAATATGCGATTTTTGGGGAAGGATGAGTCGGGCTTTTGATTCCTTTCTATATAAAAATGACATATATCAAATTTGTTGCCAATTAGCTAAAAAAAGTCGTAACGGAAAGCGATTGAAAATTAAATTTTATTTTTTTATATGGATATTTCTCAAAAATCCAATTTCAAAATTTTAAAAAACGAAAATAATGAGATTTGAACTTGATGACCTTAGAGAATGAAAATAAAAAAAAATTAAAAATATCCCCCGGAACACTTGGGTAAGGCAACGATTTTATTTTTGCGAATTTCGAGGAAATTGTGATTTTTTTTTTAATAACAAGTCTTAAACTTCAACCACAATACCGTATGTAAATTTGGTTCAGTATTTTTGTAAATTTTCTTTGAATTTAACAACCACCTTATTACACTTATTTGAATTTGAAAATTTCCACCAGATTTGCGAATAAGTTCTATGATTTTCTTTTGTTTTTATTAATTCAAAATTAATTAATTAATTTTCATACAATCTCTCAGTTCCTTAATTTAACTGTGCTAAATATAGTATGTCCTTTAGTTTGTACTTTAGTTGTTGTCATAAAATATTTAAAATTAGCTACTTTTGTACCGTTTGTTGTTTTATATTATTATCATTACTCAAAGTTAAAAAAAAATTTTTTTTGACATCATTAACCCATGTGGACCTAAATGACTGCAGACTTCTTTACTTCATTTTACAGAAAACGTCAAAGCTGTGCTGTTACTATTGAATTTTAAGAAACGAGATTTGAAATATTATAACTTTATGTGTAAAGCTTCTGTGCTAAAAATTTTAAACAAATTACACAATGTTAACCCGTGCCGTGCCGTATTGAGTTCAAAGGAGATACTGCAGAATTTTATATATATTTAAAAAAAAAAAAAATACTTAAACTTTATTTCATTTTACATACCTTGCCAAAGCCATTCCTTCAATCCACTAGAAAAATATTCTGATCTAAATAAAACCTTATAAGCTCTAGGTGTCACAATGAGCATTTGTTAAAAATTCTTTAAAAATATACTGTGTTATGATAAAATTTTTCAATTAAGGGTAATTTTTACTCCAAGAGCATCTATGGGTTAATTTAGTTCAGAATATTTTTCTAATGTTCTAATTTTCTAATAATGCAGGGGGTCCGCAAAGAGTTTCGATAAAATGATTGTTTAAAACTAACGACGATTTTTTGGGTGTTTTTTTTTTAATTTTTGAGTTTACCCTTGTACCATTTTAATGCAAATCAAATATTAAAAAATCCGGCTAAGTTAGGGACTAAAGAATTTATTCGTGTGTGAAACAAATTTCCTTTTTTTTTTTTTCAGATGAGTACCCAAGGCTCCACGATAGCACTCGATTTTGCCTTTAAAAAATGGTTTTCACGGTAGCCATGGTAGCCCGAATTCTAAATTATAATTTTTACAATAATATCTAAAATTGCGTTTTTTCTATCGCAATCACAATTTTTTAAATAAATCCCAAAGTTTTAATACATTTTTAACGGTTTTCAAGATATTCGTCTTTTTATATATATATATATGTATGCACAGCGCATACTTTAGGGATACACGCAAAAATGTCCCCTAAGTATGCGGTGTATCGAACCAATTGTCCTCATCTTATACGCTAGATGTATGAAAAAGCATGATATATATATATATTTATATATATATGTCCAAATATTCACAGAACTTCACAGAACTTTGCCTTCCGCAAAGATCAGTTAAGATTTTTTAATATTTTTTAGGGGAGGTACATAAAAAAGAAAAGGCTCTCACTTTACGATCGTTCCAAACTTCCTTGGCTATAAATTTGATATATAAAATATATGTTCCTTTGAGCAAACTTCCGGATGGTATACTTTATAGAATTTTCGATAGGAACGTGAACAAAATGTGGTTAAATAAGGAAAAGGGTGCCTGAACAAACGGCTAAAGCAAGGAACTTGAAATTTAATGATTCGGTTCCTCGTTCCGCGTACACATTCGTTTAGACGGGATTTTTTGGAAATGCTAACGAAAAGAGGCCTTAAAAGTCCTTGACTACCTGTAAATACCGTATATATAAGAAATTTATATCTGTAAGTCTTGAAATATATGATAATTCAAATTTAAGGAGTTTTTCGCCAGAAACATGTCTTTCCATTAACAGCTAATCCGAACCCCTAAAGTTTGGAACTCGTATGCGGGTATCTGCACATACATCACCTCTATTAAATGAGGTGAAAGTCTCCCCCTTGTCCCCGTACCCATTTGGCTAGAAGCATAAAATTTCAAATATTTGTCTCCTTGTATTGTACATTTTTGAAGTTTCGCCAGAGGCTAGATAAAATGGAAGTTCAACAGGGAGAATGTATCTCTCTTAACAGCCTTCCCAAACCACTAAAGTTAGAAATTTGAAATTTGAATTGTAGATGCCTTCTGTAACCAACTTCTTAAATACTTTTTTTTATTTAAATAAATACCATTAAGGTATTTATTTAAATATTTCTTAATTATATCTCTTTTCCATCATAAATCCTAATGAATATTCCTAGTACAGTATAAATTATCCTGGTTAATATACATAAAATAAACTCACTTCTATTAAAATACAGCACTCAAGTGACTTAATTAAGAGTTTTTTTTTCTTTCAAAAACACACAACAACAACCAAATGCCAAGGACACAGCGGAATAATGAATTTAACATTATCAACAATCGACGACCAGCAACAGCTCTAACATCAATATCGAACTAAATGCTGCTAGAGTATAAATGAAACCCCTCTTCAGCTATAAATATTGTTAAAAGTGTGACACACAAAATGCTTATGGTTCGCACTAAAATCTAACAAAATATTGGTTGTTGTTTTAGGCAACCTTTAAAACAAAACAACAAAAAACATAAACCCAAAAGACTATAAATTAACTAAACTACCAGCATCATCAATAGTTAGTTTCTAGGACATCTCAACACACCACAGTGGGATATCTCACAAAAGTTTTGGAACTAATTCGGCCATTTCTTACTTAGTGGGTTGATTGCCCTGACATTTTGAACAGGCAGAAGCGACATAATATCGAGCTTAAGTTTAGAATTTGAACCTCACACATCCTCCCGGAATGGCAAAGTAATGTACTTTTGCATACAAAATTTTGAGTCCTCGACATTTTTTGTTTCTTATCCAAAATAAAAAAATTTACATATTTAAAATCTGCCTACAAAAAATTTTATATTTTCCGAGGTTTTTAAATTTGAAAGTGTTAAATTCTAAATTTGGTCCGACTCATGTCCAGTGTTTTGCGATTATCGAGAATAAATTCTTAATGAAATAAAAAATAATGCAATATCTTGTTAAACTCAAAAACTACATTCGGGCAAAATAAAAATAAAAATCTAACTTTTGATATTTTTTTTTGCAAAAAGCACCAAACGTCTTTTACCACCTGATAAATATTTTTTTTTTCTAAACATATAAAAAAGTACATGTTTGTTTATTTTTTACTAACATATCGCATTTACTGCAAGACTGACATAACTCAAAAAACACGATTTTGCAGAAAACGAGTTTAAAGTTTTCAATCCATAAAACTGTTTTGCACCATCTTCCTCAGAGGTAGCCAAATATTCATTGAGCGTTTAAAAAAAAAATCTAAAAATATTTTTTTAAAAAAAATGACTTTTTGGACCACCCTAATAGCTGCATGGTACATTAGAAAGCGTAAAGAAAATCCTATCTTCTTGATTTTTTCCTGTAGAATCGAATAGTCAAGTGCAATTTTATAAATTTTCAACAGTTTTGGTTATTTAAAAACGTCACTCAAAATCCGCGTTTTCAGTCGCCTAGAGGCCGGGTAAGGAGATGGAATTTAGAAAAAAAAAGTACGCCATAATTGTTATTGATGCAAAAACCTTTAAAAAAGTGATAATATCCAAAGATCAGAAGCAAAAAATTATTTTTGAATAACTCTAATATATATACCAGCCAATCGTCACTTTATTTGTAGACATGGTAACAAAATATATAATAAATGACATTTGTGAAAATTTTTAATTTATTTTTGGGAATTATGGGATTGCTTACAGCAAATCTATATTCTGACATCGATTTCACATTTGTGACCTTAAAGTCTACTTAAGAGAAAACAATTTTAGTTGCACATTTTAGTTCACAGCTCATTTTGTTCACTTTTATTATTGAACTAGTTCGTTTTTTTAGTTCACTAGTTCATTTGCCGAACTTTTTTATTTGCTAAAAATATTGTATTGGTCAATGGTTTTATTGACAATTCTGAACATAATGGACGCAAATAAGAAACGATCATTTAGAATTTAACTAGTTTGTGGCCGTAATGATACAAAAAATTATTGGATTATGTCTAGTAATAAATATTTTATTAGATTTGAGATTTCGCATGTGGAAGGGGTTTGCTTTTGTTTTGTATTGATGCAAAACATTTTAAAAGTGATGATATCCCAAAAACAAAACTGTTGGCTATGACAATTTTAAAAACAATCTCAATTAGGAGAATTAGTAAAAATCGCGGATTTTGATGAAATGTAAATTTTTACTTTTCAATCAAATCTTTGTTAATAGATATAATCCAATGATTTTTTGTTCATAAATAGAATTTAAGGTCACTAACTGAGATGAAAGCAGAGTCAAAACGTTGGCGGCTTGAGGGTAAAAAATAGTCGCCAAAATATGGCCAGCCGCGGCTTGGAGGGAAATAGCGGCGGCGGCGGCTTATAATCGGCTGAAGGTTAACTTTTCTAAAAAGTTTGCATGTTACAACAGGAAGAAATAAAATTTTTTTCAAGAAGGCAAACACATGTTAAGAAAAAGCAAGCTAAATTTTTTTTAGGTTGCATACACTGTTACCAACTTTTTTTTTAAGAAAAGTAGCTAAATCTGGCCGAAAAAAATTGCTAGAAATAGCTAAATTTTTTATATAATATAGGAATTATTGGGAGATTTGTAATTTTTAGGTTAAAATTATTTAGAATATATTTTCAAATAAAGCTAAGTAATTCAAAATTTTATAGATATGTAGTCCCAAAATGCATAAACAGCAAAATAAAATAAATTTTAGTAAATTTGTAGTAAGATGAAATTTAAAGATAAATAAAAAATGTTTATGAGTATCTATGAGCAAATGCAATATAAAAAATGCTTGTTTTCGATATATTAAGGCCGTTCACAAGGGGCGTACTAAATGTTGAATATTTAGTATAGTCGTATATAAAATAGAGATGGTAAAATTAAAATTTTGGCGGTGGTTAGCCTGTCGGCGGCGGCGGTTAACCACCGGATGTTTGCATCACTGGTCACAAATGTAAAATTGATGCCAGAATTTACGATTTGCTTTAAGCAATCCTACAATTCCCAAAAAAAAATTAACATTTCCACAAATGGGATTTTCAAAATTTTTTTGCTGCCATGTTTTCATTTTACGCGGGGATTGAAAGGCACTTATCCAATAAATTAGGTATATGTTTGAGTATCTACAACCACTTTTGCTACCTAATTTGAGGAGTGCAAATTTTGGAACTGTGGGTTAAAGATGATATTTGTTTAAGAAATATGGCAACTTTAGAAGCGGATGGGGCTAAAAGTATATTCAAATCAAAGATTTTTGTAACATAACTCGCTTTTACATGAAAAGACCTTTGAGTATGCATATTTTATAGGTTAAGAAATAAAATATTTATCTGGTGGTGCTTTTTGGGGAAAAATCGCAAATTTTTTATTTTGTTTAGTTTTTGCTTTCAGGGGTTTAGAAATCAATATAAACAGCAAAATTTAAACAATTATAAAAAATAAAGAAATGATTTATAAAAAAGTTTTTGTGGTAGAAAACCCCAATATTATATATTATTCTAGAAAATAATATTTTTAAATTCGAACTAACATTGAAACCCTGGGAGGCTTTTCATTAGAATTCCTTTTTCAAAGGCAAAATCGGCTTCGTTTTTCAATCATTGGCAAAGATTTGGATGAGAGCACTATGCCAACGTTGGGAAAAACTGTTTTCCTAGTGCTATTCAGTCAGAAGCTGCCAACGGATCAAAAGTCTAACCACTGCATTTATTTTATAAAAATTATGATACTTTGTTTCAAAAAGCTTGTAGTATGAAAGTTCCGAGTTCAAGCCCGGTTTCAGGCAAAGTTTTTTTTGTGTTTTTTTTTATACTTTTTAATATTTTTTTCATATAAAACTTATTTTTTTTTGCTTCTGGAAAGGCTTGTTTAAGACCAACTTTTTTTCGTTTTCCCAAAATACCTTATGCTGATATACCTGTTACTCAGCAGTTATCAGTTACTTACGTCTAGAGCTGTTGGCTGCCAAGCTAGCGACCAGGGTTCAAATAACGGTGGGACCAAGAAAATTACACATGCTCTTTTTATAAATTTTGTTTTAGAAAACAAATTTTTAGACCACATATTATATTTTTAGAGCACCTATTGCTTGTCCGACACTTTAAGAACAGACGGACATTTTGTCTAATGATGTTATTATTTTGTGATTGTCTTTTTCTGACTAGGTCGTTGTTTTTAATTTTCAAAAATTAACAATCATTTATTTATTTTAAATAAAAAAAACGACTGTATAAAATGAATATAAAATCATAATACAGTAATTTGATGTGGTTTGTTTTTTTTGAAGTGAACTAAAAATGTAGTCAATAATTAACTGCTTTGCAACCCAAATAACTGCAAATAGTTACAGCAGAAGTTCCCTGACTGTTATACCTTACCCTATATTTACAAAAAAATCCCAAACTACTGTGCGTAAATACAGGTTTTTAAAAAAAAAATTTATATATTACTTTTCGTTTATATTTCATGCATTATGTAATTGATGATCGCTAAGTCATAATTTCATGTTTTGAAATAATGTAAAAGGTAATGACGGTAACCCATCAGTGTCTAATTTAAGGTTGAAGGTAAGGAGTATACAATACAATGTAATGTTAATCCACGCATTATTTAACGCATGACTTATTGTTGCAAAATAATGATACAGGTAAGACGTATACACTACAAGGTAATGAAGACCTTTATCGCACCCATTACAAAAGTTTTCCTGGGAGTGGCAACTGATTTTCAATATCTTGTTTTGCTCAAAAAGGCATTTAAAAAAAATATTTCTCATGAAAACTATAGGGCAAGGCTTTTTTACGGTTTTATTAGTTTTTTGTTTTTATATACATTGAGATTTCAGCCTCCGCATATTTACAAAAATAAAGATACTAGTATTTCAATCTGGCTAAAGATCGCATCAGAACCAGAAGTTACTCATCAATGTTGCTCCATTCTTCGAAATACCGAAATGTTTAAGCTATTTAAGCTATCGAAATTGGGAAATAAAAAAAAAAAAAAAATATGTCGAGCAATCAAAATTTGTTTCATCTAAAGCTGCAAATGACCCCCGCCGGAGGGTCTGTGAGATCCAACGCCAAAGCCTAAGCTCGATATTATTATCGATTTTATAATTATTTGCAAACATATTGTAATATATGCCACTGTGCAGACCAACACTAATGTATTTTATTTGTATTGTGGATGTATAGAACTTTTAAGCAGAGGGATATTGATAGCAGAAGAAAAAAGGTTTTCTCAATTGACGATGCTACAATACTTAATGATTTGTTTTGATTTTTGTTGTTGATTGTAGCTTCAAAAAAAAATATATTGTTTTAATGTTGACTTACCTGGTGGTCCTGGAGGTCCGGGTGGACCTTCTATGATGCCTGTTGGAAATTCATCGCCCTTTATTGTTGTGGTAAGGCCACGATCACCACGGTCACCTTTGTCACCCTTGAATAAACACAAATACAAAAGGAAAGTCAATACAAACACCAGGAAAAACAAACACAGCCATATGTAAATACTTAATTATGAAAGGAATGAAGGACATTTGTGTGTGTTTTTTTTGTTTAAACGATTTTTTCTTCGTTAAAGAATACAGCAAAACCAGATAAAGTTTCTGGTAGACAAAAAAAATAAAAAAGAAAAATGTCATTTAATATGGAAGACAATAGGTTGACATAATGTTTATTTAAAGTCTCAAACTAACAGCAGGATATTGTATTAATAGTTTTTTACCGACTGTGAGATGTTAAGGTTGCACAGATTTTTTTTGGTACCCAAACAAAGATGTCATAATATAGATTGACAGTTTTCAAAAGAAAATTTGTAAGAACTAGTTTGTGTTTCCTTTTGTTTTAGTTTTTTTTTTTTTTTGTCTTTAAGATTCTTAAAATAATTAAGGTTTATATTTTTTTTTTGGAAATATTGCCCTTACCCTTAATCCGGCTGGACCTGGAGGACCAGGTGGCCCCATAGGTCCTGCTTCTCCTGTTGGTCCAGCGGGTCCTGGTGGTCCAGTTTCACCCGGAGGTCCTCTTTCACCATTTGTTCCAGGTACACCCATATCGCCAGTTGGCCCAGGTGGTCCGGGAGGACCAGGTTCACCAGGTTCACCCTGAATTATACAAAAATAGTTTGTATTCTATATTGAAAATCTTTTTTTTAAATAAAATCTATATACTTCTAATGATTTATGTTTTAAAATATGCATAATTGGATTAAGCGATTATTTGATTAATTGTGGTTCGAAGGACTATTGTTATTTAATTTATTTAGAATAATACGAGGGCGGTTCAATAAGTCCGTGACTTTTCGAACTTCCCTCGTTGTTATGTGAAATGCAACACTGCTCCCATCAAGTACCACCTGTTAATAGACTTCTGTCAAATTTTGAGCAAGTTCCGTCATTTACTTTGCGTTTTAACAGCTGTTCAATTATACAACCTCGTGGATTTTTTTAGAAATGGAAAAAGAGAATTTCGAGTGCTCCTTAAACATTATTTTTCGCGAAAAAAACGTCAATCAAACCAAAGAAAAGCTTGATAAATACTATGGGGACTCTGCATCATCGATTTCAATGGTAAAAAAGTGGTTTACTGACTTTCGTTGTGGTGGCACAAGTACAGTTTTTTGGGATGCACGCGGGATAGTCCATATCGATTACCTTCAAAAGAGAAACACTAAACGGCGAATATTATGCCAACTTATTGAACCGATTTAACGAGAATTAAAAAAAAAAAAACGACCCGCATAATTCCAATAAATGCCTATTTTATGGACCTCGAAAAATCCTTTTTTTTGGAAGGGATAAAAAAATTGGAGAAACGTTGGACTAAGTGTATTGAGCTAAAAGGAGATTATGTTGAAAAATAATTTTTTTTTTTGCAAAAAAAAAAACTGTGTTTCATTCAAAAAGTTACGGACTTATTGAGCCGGCCCTCGTAAATATAAAAGAAGTTGAACATAAAAAACTTATAATATCCTATAATTCTGGTAAGTTCTTCCTTCTTTATGTACAAACTTTGGTCCTTCAACCGGTAAACTCAATAAACAAGTCTTTAATCAACCGATATACTTCTGAATTACGGTCTTAAATATAATTTGTTAAATTTATCAGATTTTTAAATTAATATAAATAAATCTGCAAACATTTTAACAGTTTTTAAAAAATTTTTAGTTTCTACAAATTTTAGTTTAAACTCCAAATTATATTATTTTGAGTTTTTATTAAATCTGGTTCGAAGGACCATTGATTTTAATCTATTTACCAGAAATAAACTTTAAAGAATGTATAATATTAAATATTTTTAATTGATTAGTTTTATTGACCTTTTTTATTATTATTTTATTATATTTTTGATTAACATTTCATTATCAATTTATGAACAAATTTTGGTCCTTCGAACCGTAGGTTTAATATAATAAGTCTGTAATTAACCAAATATGTACTTCCAATTTTCTCATTTTAATAAGATTTGTTTAAATTATCAAATTTAAAATTTAATATTAGAAAATCTACAAAACTATTTTAAAAAAATTTTATTATTAAAAATTTTTTTTTTCCAAAAAATTTTAATTTCTAAAATTTATGTTCTAAACTGAAAATTGGAAGAACTTTGGTAAAACGTTTTATTTCGATTCTAGATTAAATTTGATTCGAAGGACCATTGTTATTTAATTAATTCACAAGAAGTTGAACTAAAAAAGCATAAAATTTAATATTTTTGATAAATCTTTCATTACTAAACTTCGAATCGTAGTAAATAAAATATGCTCAAATGAAACTGCGCAGTCTAATTCAATAAAAAATTTACAATGTAGTTATGATTTTTAGAAAAGTATGCTTAATCTTCTCTACCACGCCTATCTCAAACAATTGAAAAATATGTGCATATTAGTTATAGTATTGATTGCACACTGTCTAAAAAGACGATGAATAAAATTCAAAAATCCGCAATAAAAATATATCAAAAAAATTTGCTCCCTGGCAACTCTTCCCTAACTACGTGAATAGCCAAACTACCGTATGTACAAAAAATACATCATAGTTGCGCCAACTTACAAAATGTGGGAAATAGTGGAAATTAGATTACATATGATTTTCTAACAATTGTGAATTGTTGTGGTGTTTGTCTTAGCTATCTTCTGCAATTACAATTATATGTAAAATCGACCCCGTGTAATTGAAACTGGTTTTAAGCCACAGCAAAAATCGACCTTACTTAGATCAATTGGTTAGAGCCTCTGTCTAAAGTGTAGTGCGAAGTGCATGTGGCAAAGAAAGCAGGTTCAAGCCACGGTCAGGATTGCATTTAATAAATAACATTTCATATAGATGCAATCAAACAATAAAAACCATAACAAATAATTACAGTATTGTCAAAAAGGATTACTTATGAAGGTTGTGTTACCAGAAACTGCGCAGTCTAATTCAATAAAAAATTTACAATGTAGTTATGATTTTTAGAAAAGTATGCTTAATCTTCTCTACCACGCCTATCTCAAACAATTGAAAAATATGTGCATATTAGTTATAGTATTGATTGCACACTGTCTAAAAAGACGATGAATAAAATTCAAAAATCCCCGATTAAATTTTATATTATAAGTAAATATCAGAAAATCTTTAAGTATTTTTACATAATTTTACATAAATATGAAAGCGTAAATTTTTTAATATTTTAACTAAAACATTGTTAATTTCTATAAATTTTATTTTAAACTATTGAAATTACTTTGACAATGACCTTTTTTATATATAAATTATTCATATTTCCCATATTATAAAAAACATCGCTTAATCCTTTTTCCTATTGTTAGTATATTTTTTTTTTGTTTTATTAAGTTTAACATCCATGCAAATTAAAATTATATTCCCAATTGAAAACTTACCTTTAATTGTATTACAGTCGCCGTTGAAATATTAACACCGGCTTCTTGTAAACCCTTATTTAGTCAATGTTTTATATTATAAAGTTAATTTAATTGGTTAATTTATAAAAAGCCACCATTTTGAAATTAAAATTCAACATAAAAATAAAAAAGAAACAGAAAAAACAATAAAATTAGAAAATTAAGAAAAAAAATTTAAAACTTATAAAGAAAAATATAAATTTAGCAATACAACTTTTGATATCAGCCTTGTCTTAACAAGTTTTTTCACTTCTAATAATCCATGCATAAAAATACGAAAATTATGTCAAAACAACAAAAACTTTCGTAAAATTAACCAATTTTTGTTTATGCTATGAAAGCATTTGTTATTTTGAAATTTTTTCGTATTTTTATGCATACATTATTACCAGTGTAACAATAGAAGTATTTCAAGCTAAAAACTCGGATTAAATTTTGCAACATGTCCTAGAATATGTCACTGGACTAAGCTAGGGCAAATAACAGAACTATCCCAAAACACATAGTTCGGTGATATGTCCCTATAAAAACGCCATATAAAAACTATGGAAATTTGTAGATTTTGAAAAAGTTTTTGTTAACCCGTGTTAATGTGATTTTGAGTATTAAATTTAAGGAAAAAGCTAAAGTTTTAAAGCAAAGAAGCAACCCGCAGCTCGACGTCTGGAAGCCGTCACCGTAAATATCAAACAGAAAATAAAGCTAATCCTTTTTATCCTAAATTCTTTTTTTTTAAATTAAAAAAAAAATATAAATTAGGTTTTTTTAAAACTATTACGGAAGGAGCAGAAAGTAAAGACTCCGCCTTAAGGGCCTTCGGAGTTTTCGTCAGTAACATACCAAAAACTACACAGTATTGGGTTCTCTGAATTTAATAAAATTTGGATATGTTGTAATTTGATGGGTTAAAAGACGGGTCAAAAATTACAACATTTTTGTATGAAACATAGAAATTTACAAATTTCCGATATATTTGTATATAATATAAAAGAACCCGAGGAAGTAAAAATGTTGATACCCATTTATGTTGGATTATTATACTATATAAGCCCTTCGGGAAGTCGTCTTAAGGCCCGAACGACTACTAAAACCCGAAAAAACCCAAACACCGCTAAGAACTACTATTTATATGTTAATTTATGTTAATTTTACACCTAATAGGGTCTATCGTTAGAAAAAATTTTAAGTAATATCACTCAAATGATGAGTATTAATTAAAGCGCTGAATACCGGAAAAATAAAGAAAAAATTGTTAGAGGTACTTCTATGTCCCGACACTCGATTTAAGATTTCTAAAATGGTGCGTTTTTCTCAAAAAAAGTTGTCTTACTTTTTGTAGAAAATACTGTCATTAATTGTTTTTTAGAATACTTTTGGTCCACCACATTATTTTTTATATTTTTTATTTTTCTTATAAAAGCACTTGTATGAAACTTAACTAGCGTTAACATTTACAAAAAATAATTGAAATTTTTTAAAGAATTTTTCAATCCGCTATAATTAAATAATTTAAAAATAATAAAAAATAAATAATAAATAATTAAAAAATTTTGCATTTTAAAAAACTATGGCTTACAATTTTTGCAATGCAAAGCTTGTTTAGAGAAAAAGTATTTTTTAAAAAAATCGTAAAGAACACAATTTTTTTAATTTGAGATAATCAGTAAAAATAAATGTTATTAATGTTGCCTTATAACTGACTAGCAAAAAAAAAAAAGTAATTTTAATAATAATTTTTTCTTAATAAAAACTTTGAATTGCAAAAATGTTGAACCCAATTTTGTTAAAAAATTAATTTTCAGTTATATTAGTTTTTTGTTTTTATATACATCGAGATTATTTTTATGTTATTTTTAATTTACAACGAGCTTCCAACCTCCGTATATTTACAAAAATAAAGCAAATCAAACATATTAGCTAGGTTGATACTAGTATTTCGATCTGGCTAAAGATCTCATCAGAACCCGAAGTTTTAGAAAAGCTAGAGCCTCCATAATAGGCAGAACTTTAACAAAAAAACCTTTTAATCATCAATTTTGCTCTATTCTTGTCTTCTTAGTAATCAAGCACGTGGTTTATTTTTTATTTCGCATTTTACGGGCTAAAAAATTATTGTAAAAAATGTTTAATCTTTTTTTCTTAAAATATTTATATTAACACAGTGTTATTTGAGTGTTTTTGTTAACAATTTACAAAAAAATATATAGGCCTGGGTTCTATATTCCACTACGAAGTGAAAGTGGAATCGTTTTTAATTCCACATTTTCAATTCCGCTGTGTTCTGAAAAACGAGTGAATCGTTTTCTTCACGACGATTTCATTTTCATTTTGTTCTTAGCAACAACATAAAAAAAATGCGGGATAAAACCAAATTATCACTTTAAAGTGAATGAAATTGCAATAAAGGAGAGTGCATTTTTTAACAAAAATAAAAATTAAACAAAAAAATACTTATTTTTAAAATAATATAAAATGAGTTTCGCAATTGTGATTTCCTGGTATTTAATTAAAAAAGAAAAACAAAGAACGGAAAATCTATATAGAAAATGGCTTCGTGACTGTCCAAATCGTAGGACAATAATTAAAACTGAGTCGCAAGTGTTTAAAATTAATAAAAAAAATAGTTTTATTGCGTATTTATTTATTATGATCGCAAAAGACTTCAATCTAGCAGTGGAAAGAAGTACAGCGTCAAAAATTTTAACAAATATGTATAATGTTTTGAAAACTGTCATATGCCCAAAATGGATTAGATTTGAAAGAAGTCGCGTAGAAATTGAGAAATCAAAAGAGAAATCAAAAAGGGAAATCATCGGTTGCGGTTCCTCATTTTCTATATTTTCAGTACCTTCGTCATTTTTATTTAATTTTTGTAAAATCACGTTTACTACATTGACCGAACTGGTGCCATCTAAGTTTGATGAATTTGTGGTTGTTTACCCTTTGCTAGTCGTCCCGAATGATTTATCAGCTGGAACACCTTCGACTGCTGTTTAAAGGCCAGAAAGTTTGGCAACTGAATCTTCTTTGGATGATATGTGTTGGATATTATTGGGTCTTCTACCTGTTGCCGTTACCTCTGCTCTATTTTCGGTAAATTTTTTACGAATGGTAGCCTTCCAATCAGCCCAAGCCTTTTTCCAACCAGTTGCATCGTTTTCTGGAGGTCCTAAGTTGTTTAATGTACTTGCTAAGTCCTTCCACAACTGGTCTTCAACTGTTTTGTCGCCCCTCTAAAAACCTTTTGACAAACCAGATTTTTTTTTCCATGAATGGGGCCTCTTGTTCCAGATTCATGTGTTTTCCCGTAAAACATACAACACTTTTTCAGTTAAATCAACGTATATTAACAACATATCACATTTACTTACATTATTTGATTTTTTTTTTACGTTTAATATTCGAAATAACTTTATTTTCTAAAAAGTTTGGTTTTTCACTCAGTTAACTAATACCGTTTTACAATTACTTTTTTGTAGTGAAATTGTTTTATAGAACACATCAAATCACTTTAATTCCACTAGAAACAAAATGAAAATGAAATTTTTCTTTTTAAATCACTTATGTGGAATTGGGAACACAAATTGAGAGGAAGTTTCACTTTCACTTCATTTTCGGAATGTAGAACCCATGCGATAATTAGTATGTACCTGCTAAAACCTAAAAAATGCTGTGATGCTTCAAAAGCATTCTAAAAAAATATGAATATTTTCCCATAATAAGCACTACATAACAAAACTTGTAAGCCCTTTTTTTTTGACAAAAATCCTAAATCGCTTGTCGGGACCTAAAAGTACCCTCAAAAAAATTTTTGTTATTTTATTCAGTATTCAGCTCTCTAATACTCGTAATTTGAGTGCTATTACTTAAGCCAATTCTCAAAAACGCTCTATGTCGGGACGCCCTAATACCCAATTTGTATATATTGTATTCATTTTTATAACAAATATGTAGTCAGATCGAAAAATTTACGCTACACATTTTATTTTTTTAACTTTTTTATGTTAAAAAGTATTTTTTTTGGATCAAGCTCATATATTAGTTCTCATTTAGTGAGAAAACTAGTTTGTATGAATGTTTGATGTTTTGCATGGGATTGTCGCTTCTTTCAAAATGCGTTCTGATGATGGGAATCTAGAAAATTCCCGAAATATATCTATCAACACATTCCTGAAAGTGGTCAATTAATAAATTTGAAAACAAAAACTCTATAGATTATTTGTTAGGACAATATCCTAATAAAGAAATATGGAGTATGGCCTCGAACTTTTATAATTTTCATTTTTAATTATTTAAAAAAACTATTACTTTTTGTTCAGATTCCAGTTGCAAGCGAAATAACCACCCGATTGCTTAAATAGTTGGCTCACATAATCCAACAATCTTAATAAAAATAATTGATAAGAAAAAAAATTCACTTTTAAATACAACAATTTTATAATCGAAAATGTGTTTCGAGAATTTTTTCATCACACTTCTTACATTAAAAAATGTCAAATTCGCTAATTATTTACTTTTTAACATTTAAACTTGAGATTGAGCACCTAAAAAATGCACGTTTCTAATATGTGAAGTTCCAAGTTTCATTTAGTTCTGTAGGTTCACCACTGTGTAGTTTCCTTCTCAGCAAAGTTAGGCGTTGAAATGGAGAAAGGTCTCTCCTTTAACGGCCTAATCAGACATTTCGGCTGCAAATTTAAAATTTGTGTTTCCTGGAATTCACATTAATTTACCAATAAGATCCTTTCTTAGATACGGAAGCATTTTAGTTTTTAGACACATTTTTAGATTCTGAAACATTTTCCATATAAAAAAAACCTTAAACACTGAAAAATGTTTCTGTATAGAAATATTATTAGATTCTGAAGCGTTTTTCCATATAGAAAAATTCTCAGATTTTAAAACACTTTTCGTGAAGAAAAATTCCCAGAATCCGAGACAAACTATTTTGGCTAGGAATCTGAAATTTAAAATGTGTGATCCTTTGGGTATGAAATAATTTAAAGTCGAGATACTTTTTGAAATTCCTAATAAGAACGTGGTAAGAATGGTGGCAAAAGGAAAAAAAGTGCACCTTTTATCATCTATAAAAACCTGTGGAGGTTATAAAAAAAGTAAATCGCAGCAATGTAAAATGAGCCGAAAAAAATTAAAAATTTTATGAATTTTTCCCAAAAACATTAACAAATTTTAAGTTAATGTTTAGTATATTCTTAATAAATATTTTAAATTTTAACATTTTGAGTGAGAAGAGAAAAATTTTAAGAATTTAAAACGCTTTTCAGAGACAAACTATTTTGGCTAGGAATCTGCAATTTAAAATGTGTGTTCCTTTGGGTATGAAATAATTTAAAGTCGAGATACTTTTTGAAATTCCTAATAAGAACGTGGTAAAAATGGGGGTAAAAGGGGAAAAAGTGCACCTTTGATCATCTATAAAAACCTGTTGAGTTTATAAAAAAGCAAATCGCAGCAATGTAAAATGAACACTATTTGTTCTCCCATAAGAGTCGAAAAAATTAAAAATTTTATATATTTTTCCAGAAAACATTTACAAATTTTGAGTTAATGTTTATTACATTTTTAATAAATATTTTAACTGGATTTGGCAAACGCTAGATATATTAATAATCAATATATTTTTTATGGATAATAAAAACATTTCTTTTTAAATCAGAACTAGTTACGAATTTTAGTGAAATACAAACTCAATTTATCTAAAAATCGATCAAAATTCTTTCTTATATTTGTTATTTATAAAAAAGTTTAGAGGTTTGTTTTTTATCGATCTAGAAAGTTTAATAGTGTAACTCTGCTTAGTTTTTGAGAAAGTCGTCGTTGAAAATTGTTATTTATAAATATTTTAAAATTTCTATATTAAAGCTACATGGCGTATGCGCAATAATTAACACATATAATATAGGTTATTAAACGTCATGTTGTTTTAACATACACATATTGAAATACATATAAAGGACAATATTACTTAAAATAAATATACTGAAAATAAGCGCGAAATTTTTCAATATACTTTTTAATGTAAAGGTCAGCGGGCTTGAAAAGCGCCTTATTTATCATTCATAATTAATATAATTTTTTGCCTCATAGTTTCATAAGTTTTAACACCATATTTTTGGGTTTTTTGTTTTACGACCAGTACAATATAATATTTTTTTCTGCAAAATAATTTTTATAACCACAAAATTGTTTTGTTTATACATTGTTGTCTCGGTCGAAAAGTTTTATATTATTTAGCACGTTGTATCCCAGGAAAATTTTGGTAATGTGTGCGGTAAAGTAATGCAATACCTTGTAATGTATACTTCTTACCTGTATAATTATTTTTCAACAAAAATAATGAGTTAACGATAATGGGTAACATAATACATTACTTAGTAATGTATAATCCTTAACTTCAGCATTATTCCGAAACATTGAGTAATGAGTTACCAATAGTTAGTTAGGTAAACATAAAGTAATGAGTTACCAATAATTGCACACTTATGTGTCAACTTGTAATGATGCATCATTACCTTTTACATTATTTCCAATCTTCAATTACATAATGCATGTAATATAAACGTAAAGTAATGATTAAAATATCTTTTTGAAAATCTATTTATAGACCCATTAGTTTATGATTTTTTGCATACATAAGGGCAACCAAAGAACGCATGTTTGAATCTCAGCGAGGCTTTATTTGATTATAAAAAAATATTTGTAATACATTTTTTACAAGTTTGATATAATTTTTATTAAAAATAAAAAATTATGTTGTTTTCGACCTTTAATTGTGCAATGAAATGAAAATTGTTCAAGTTCGAGGCCATACTCTATCTAATATTTCTTTATTAGGATATTGTCCTAACAAATAATCTATAGAGTTTTTTGTAGTTTAAAAATTTTTATTTGACCCATTCAGGAATGTGTTGATATATATATTTCGGGAATTTTCTAGGTTCCCATCATCAGAACACCTTTTGAAAGAGGTAACAATCCCATGCCAAACATCAAACATTCATATCAACTAGTTTACTCACTACATGAGAACTAATATATGAGCTCGAAGTTAAAGATTATCACCATTGATCAAAAAATAAATTGAAAAGTTGTTTTGTTATGTGAAAACTTGTTTGTTTTTATTTTTTTCCTACTTTTTAATTTTTTGTTTTGTCTATAAACAAAAACAGAGGGAGTAAACTAGACTGTACTTTGTCTTTTATATAAGTTTGATATAATTTTTATTAAAAAAAACAAAATTTTTTTTTTTAATTTCAATTTTCATTTTCAATACATTTTTTTTATACATTTTTTTATGAAAATGTATTTATAGACACATTATTTGTTTCCACTTTGTAACAATATAAGTAACCAGTTACTTTACCCCCTACAGGCGATGAGCCATTACTTTTAGGCTCATCGCCTGTAATATTCATCAGTGAATTAAGATGTATTGTAATGCTTGGAGCCCCATGGCGCACAGTGGTTCCAAACACAAAAAACATGGTAATAAATATAGATGTTTTAAACTACTGGTCCAATCGGGAAATGGTGTTCCCAAAAATTGAAAAGCGGGAGCTAACCTTTAAGGAAAATGTTTCTGTGGTCACCCTGTTTTAACACAGGGTGTGCTACAGGGTGTCAAAGTTGACCATCTCGAGTATGAAAGAGCTTTAAAGGGGTATAACTTCTATAACCATGCATCGATTTTAGTGTTTTTTGGACTTTTTTAAATCTAGGTTACGAGACAAAGCAAAAACATGCTTCATGTACCATAGTAACTCTTACAGTTAAAAAAATATTTCACTTTGAATTTCAAAATCTTCATTTTTCGCCTTGACTTTTTTAATAGTTTTGCCAATAGATTATTCATTTTTCAAAGAAAATGCTCAAAATTTTTTCAAGTCATTCTAATGACCTTTCTTAAACTCCTAAAGAAAACTTTTTTGAATTATCTTAAGCCGTTTCGCAGTGATACTATTTTAAACTCAAAAATTAAAAGTGTGTTCTGAAAAATGGGGTTTTTTTGGTCAGATAAGGGGTAACTTCACACACCTTTATATATATTTTGCTGATATTTTTTGGATTAGTTTTTTACATAGTTTGATAGAGTAGACTTCAAAAATGCTTAATGGTATAGTTTAAAGCATTTTTGGATATGCACCCTACGTCCAGCATTGGTCGAAAATGATGAATTTTTGAACGGAATTCTATGTTTATGACCGTGATAAAAAAAAGTCACGCCACTTAGAGACGATTTGAAATTTTTATACTGTAAAGAGATTTATTCTAATGAGTTTGCCACTTCATTTGCCGCCGCCCGCTCAAAAACGTAGCCTGGAGAGCAAATTTTGTGGAAAAAGTCATTTTTTTCAAAAGCCTTTTTTTGATTTATAAAAAAAGCGTACTTATATTATCAATTTCAGCAAGATTTTATTTTATTTTTAATAAAACGTAAATAATTGTCCTACATTCCAAAAATCTTTTCGATATTGCTTATGGTTATTTTTACATAAAACATCAAAGTTCAATGTAGTATATCTAACTATAATTAATTGTACATTTATTGGCTTTTGCTTTCGGTAATGTTAAAAAATTTAAATAATTTCAGAAATTTTTTTACATATTATTAAATTAGACTTAGTTATCAATTCAACGATGCATAAATCGTTTATCTAGTGTAATAAATGAATTTAAACTATTGCGCTTAAATCAGGCATTTCAGGTCAAATTGCAGTATTTAACAAATTTATATATTCAGGTATACAGAGCGTGTTGCATTATATTTCTCTAAAAGGGTTACGGGTTTTTTTATTTTTTTAATACTATTTCAAAAACCTAATAAGATATAAATGCAGGTAGAAAATGCGTTTTATGATGTAACATTTGCATAACATATTGTTTTAATGGGCTAATATAATGCGTTTTTTTTTATTTTACCTATTTCAGTTTTTTGTTTTTACAAATCCAGTACCTGCTCGATTTTTTGTTTATAAAAAAACAAATATTTGTAATATATAAGCGTAGTAATTTTAAAAGGAGGTTATTTGAGTTAAGCAGTCATGGAGGTTACAATAAAATATAGCTCCCTTTGTAAAGTAATTTGGGATACTCTTGCCAATACTGATATACGATCGGAAAAAATAGGAAAACTGATTGATACCATTGTCTACTCGTATGGCTTAAATATAAAGCCAGATGAAATTGAAAATTTTTAACAAAATTTATGAAAAAAGGATTAAAGATTCCGATTATTCTATACAAAAATTTATGAAGAAGAGTCAAGATTGGCTTAATAAGGAGATGTCAGTAGTTATTGAACAGAAAAAAAGGGGCCGCCCTAAAAAAGATTATGAAGAGGTCCAGATTAGGACTAAGAAGGTAAAACAGGAAGAAATGATTAACACACACTCCGCTAATGAAATAAAGGATTCTTTTAAAGCAGCTTTGACACGTATACAGCCTAAAGAAACAGGGAAAATTGTCGACGTCCTACCAACTGCGTCTCCTAAGCGTTTGAAGCGCATGATACAAAGTATTCCAACACCAAAATCATCAACTTCCTTTACCAGTGAAGATGCATTAGCTCTTTTCTAAATATGGGGTTAACGAGAAATAAATATGGTATTTTAAGAAAAGCTCTCATTGAAAAAGGATATGATATTTTTCCTAGCAGTAAAGCAATAAAAGAAACAAAAGAAAATATTTTAAAACCAATAACATCCCCAGTGCATGCCTCTATTGAAGGCGCAAAAGTTGAACTATCACAGTTAATTGACAATACTGTTTCTAGAATTATGTCCACATTTAGCAGCAAAGATATTGAAAGATGCAAGCAATCTGATGTCGTGTTAATGTTCAAATGGGGCTGTGATGGCACATCTGGGTTTTCCGAATACAAACAACCATCTGGAAGCAGCAAAGAAAAAAGTTTTTCATCAATTTTTATGGCTTCTTTTGTGCCGTTAAGAATGCGGTTGTATAATAAATTACCTTCAACCTCGTCTGCAAATGATATATGGACGAATTTAACCCCTGGATCTAAATTTTTATGTCGTCCAATACGATTTGAATATGTAAAAGAAGACATGATTTCAACACAAAGTTTAGTAGATTCAATAGAAAGGGAAATTTCGAGCTTGTCTCCACTTTACGTGGAAATATCTGGACAAGTTATTAAAGTTTCATTTCAACCACAACTTACAATGATGATGGAAAAGTTGCAAATGCAATTACAGACACAACATCTACTTGGAAATGTAATATATGTGGAAAATTAAGTTCACAGTTTCATGAAGATAGTGATACAATTTCTATGAACGAAAACGCTCTGAGGTTTGGGATATCGCCACTTCATGCCAGAATAAGATTTATGGAATATTGTTTACACCTCGCATACGATCTCAAATACCGCCTTATTCCAGGAAACCTAAGCCTTTCCGTAAACAAAAACACTGATCTACACAACATGAGAAAAGAAGAGAAGAAAAGAATTCAAGATGAATTTAAATTAAGACTTGGATTAATCATTGATACGCCCCTTCAGGGGTTTGGAAGTTCCAATGACGGAAATACAGCAAGGCGTTTTTTCGAAGATCCAGAAACTACCTCCTCAATTACGGGTCTCGATAAAAACCTACTAAAACGTTTTAAAGTTATATTAGCAGTCATTAACAGTAAAAAACCTATTAATGTGGCTAAATTTAAACTCTTTGCCAATGAAACAAAAGACATTATACTCACCATGTACTCTTGGAGGCCAATGACACCAACAGTACATAAAGTATTAGCTCATGCCAAAGAAATAATAGAAAACAGTATGTTGCCTTTAGGCGAACTGACTGAAGAAGCCCAGGAGGCCAGAAATAGAGACGTCAAACATTTTAGGCTTTTTAACACACGTAAGTGCTCCAGAATAGCTCAAAATTCCGATTTGATGGAATTTTTATTAATATCATCGGATCCAGTACTTTACTCCATAAGAACAAAATGGTTACCAAAAATAAGCATAGACATTGAAAAGGAAGATTCTGAATCTATGCATATAAACGACCTTTTAACTTTTGATACTTCAGACTACTTTGTAGAAAATGTGTAGTCCTTAGGAATATATTCATATTTTTAGCACAATTACTACTGTACCAGTTAAATTTAATAAAACCTTATCTTTAGAACAAAAAAAAAACATTATTTTGTCTTTCAAATAAATGAATATATGGTAGTTATTTACCTGTTTTATATGGAAAATTAGAACAATATATTATGCAAATGTTACATCATAAAACGCATTTCCTACCTGCATTTATATCTTATTAGGTTTTTGAAATAGTATTAAAAAATAAAAAAACCCGTAACCCTTTTAGAGAAATATAATGCAACACGCTCTGTATACCTGAATATATAAATTTGTTAAATACTGCAATTTGACCTGAAATGCCTGATTTAAGCGCAATAGTTTGAATTCATTTATTACACTAGATAAACGATTTATGCATCGTTGAATTGATAACTAAGTCTAATTTAATAATATGTAAAAAAATTTCTGAAATTATTTAAATTTTTTAACATTACCGAAAGCAAAAGCCAATAAATGTACAATTAATTATAGTTAGATATACTACATTGAACTTTGATGTTTTATGTAAAAATAACCATAAGCAATATCGAAAAGATTTTTGGAATGTAGGACAATTATTTACGTTTTATTAAAAATAAAATAAAATCTTGCTGAAATTGATAATATAAGTACGCTTTTTTTATAAATCAAAAAAAGGCTTTTGAAAAAATGACTTTTTCCACAAAATTTGCTCTCCAGGCTACGTTTTTGAGCGGGCGGCGGCAAATGAAGTGGCAAACTCATTAGAATAAATCTCTTTACAGTATAAAAATTTCAAATCGTCTCTAAGTGGCGTGACTTTTTTTATCACGGTCATAAACATAGAATTCCGTTCAAAAATTCATCATTTTCGACCAATGCTGGACGTAGGGTGCATATCCAAAAATGCTTTAAAACTATACCATTAAGCATTTTTGAAGTCTACTCTATCAAACTATGTAAAAAACTAATCCAAAAAATATCAGCAAAATATATATAAAGGTGTGTGAAGTTACCCCTTATCTGACCAAAAAACCCCATTTTTCAGAACACACTTTTAATTTTTGAGTTTAAAATAGTATCACTGCGAAACGGCTTAAGATAATTCAAAAAAGTTTTCTTTAGGAGTTTAAGAAAGGTCATTAGAATGACTTGAAAAAATTTTGAGCATTTTCTTTGAAAAATGAATAATCTATTGGCAAAACTATTAAAAAAGTCAAGGCGAAAAATGAAGATTTTGAAATTCAAAGTGAAATATTTTTTTAACTGTAAGAGTTACTATGGTACATGAAGCATGTTTTTGCTTTGTCTCGTAACCTAGATTTAAAAAAGTCCAAAAAACACTAAAATCGATGCATGGTTATAGAAGTTATACCCCTTTAAAGCTCTTTCATACTCGAGATGGTCAACTTTGACACCCTGTAGCACACCCTGTGTTAAAACAGGGTGACCACAGAAACATTTTCCTTAAAGGATAGCTCCCGCTTTTCAATTTTTGGGAACACCATTTCCCGATTGGACCAGTAGTTTAAAACATCTATATTTATTACCATGTTTTTTGTGTTTGGAACCACTGTGTGGCGATACATTACTTTACCCATTAATTGGTAATGTGTGGTTTTGCTGGGATATTTGGTAATAAAAAAATTATTATAAACTTTTTGTTTATGAAAACAAACAATATAAAAAAATATTAAAACCCAAAGAAATTTCAAAATTACTAAAGTTTGTTTTTTAATAACAACTGAAGAATAAGCTAAAAGCTGGACAGCCGTGAATTGAATAGAACAACACAATACACCATAAAATTTTTCTACAATGTTTTTAATGAACAGAAGGAGGTATATTAATTTTTCTATTTTGCTTAACAAACATTTTGAAACAAAGTATTTAATGGTATTTTTTTTTGCAGAAGAAAATAAATTTAATAAAAACAAATATTTGAATATTTGTGATCTCTAATTTTATATGCTGATACATAAAAAATACGAAAAATTGTCAAAATAATGAAAAATTTAATATAATGAACAAATTTTGGTAAATTTAACGAAAGTTTTTGATGTTTTGACCATAATTTCGTATATTAATTCATGAATTATTATGAGTATAATAATCTATACAAAAAAATATGAAAATAATGTTAAAAACAACGAAAACTTTTGTAGAATGAAAATATTTAATATATTCTACGAAAGTTCTAGTCCCTTTCACGTGCCTTTATGTATCGTCGTTATTCATTGAATATCATCAGTGTACAAAACTCTCATAAATAACATTTGAACAATAGACGCTTTAAAAAAATTTAGAAAACTTTACTCAAGTGTTTTGCAGTGTATTTACGAACTTTTTTATTTTCATTTAAAATTCTTTTTAATGATTTACGGGACATTTTAACAAAACAATAAAGTTAATTACTTAAAAACTTATTAAAAATCACATTAAGAATTCATTGAAAAAGAAAAAAAATTGCCAAATAAGAAATAAATTGAAAAGAAAACAAATCCACACAAAAGAAATATATTTTCTTAAAAAATCTTACCTTGACCTTGGAGATATAATTAACAAGATATAATTATTTGCTACTTTCTACTAAATTTTGTTTAAAAATTTAACAACAAAAATTCTACTACCAAAACAACTTTAACAAAAATTTTGAAGATAACATTTTTCAAATACCTTGACAGCTACAATTTCCGCATAACCTAAAGTACCACCATGTAAAGTTGTTACAGATCTTTTAAGGCCCTAAACAACGAAAATGGAATATTTTGTTTTGTTAAAATCGTGTAAAAGGTTAAAATCACATTTTTTTTTTTTAATTTGGAGTACAACAAAAACACTTCAGCAATTGAAAATTCATAATTTATAGAAAAGCTTACCTTCACTGTTTGAAACACATCAATACCGGGATGACCAACATCGCCCTTTGAGCCCTTATCACCAGGCCGGCCAGGAGCACCTTTTTCGCCATTCATACCATTTAGACCCTGTAAATGAGAGAAACATTGATAAATGAAATCTTTGATTTTGAAAAATTTGTCCACATAAAAATGTTTTCACATAGAAAAATTCGCATGCTTTGAGATATTTTTCAATATAGAAAAATTCTCAGATTCTGACATAATTTTTCCATATAGAAAAATTCTCAGATTCTGACATAATTTTTCAATATAGAAAAATTCTCAGATTCTGACATAATTTTTCCATATAGAAAAATTCTCAGATTCTGACATAATTTTTCCATATAGAAAAATTCTCAGATTCTGACATAATTTTTCCATATACGAAAATTCTTAGATTCTGACATAATTTTTCAATATAAAACATTCTTAGATTCTGACATAATTTTTCCATATAGAAAAATTCTCAGATTCTGACATAATTTTTCCATATACAAAAATTTTTCAATATAAAACAATTATCAGATTCTGACATAATTTTTAAATATAGAAAAATTCTCAGATTCTGACATAATTTTTCCATATACAAAAATTCTCAGATTCTGACATAATTTTTCCATATCCAAAAATTCTTAGATTCTGACATAATTTTTCCATATAGAAAAATTCTCAGTTTCTGACATAATTTTTCCATATAGAAAAATTCTCAGATTCTGACATAATTTTTCCATATAGAAAACTTCTCAGATTCTGACATAATTTTTCCATATACAAAAATTCTTAGATTCTGACATAATTTTTCCATATCCAAAAATTCTTAGATTCTGACATAATTTTTCCATATAGAAAAATTCTCAGATTCTGACATAATTGTTCCATATAGAAAAATTCTTAGATTCTGACATAATTTTTCCATATCCAAAAATTCTTAGATTCTGACATAATTTTTCCATATAGAAAAATTCTCAGTTTCTGACATAATTTTTCCATATAGAAAAATTCTTAGATTCTGACATAATTTTTCCATATAGAAAAATTCTCAGATTCTGACATAATTGTTCCATATAGAAAAATTCTCAGATTCTGACATAATTTTTCCATATACAAAAATTCTTAGATTCTGACATAATTTTTCCATATAGAAAAATTCTCAGATTCTGACATAATTGTTCCATATAGAAAAATTCTTAGATTCTGACATAATTTTTCCATATCCAGAAATTCTTAGATTCTGACATAATTTTCCATATAGAAAAATTCTCAGTTTCTGACATAATTTTTCCATATAGAAAAATTCTTAGATTCTGACATAATTTTTCCATATAGAAAAATTCTCAGATTCTGACATAATTGTTCCATATAGAAAAATTCTCAGATTCTGACATAATTTTTCCATATACAAAAATTCTTAGATTCTGACATAATTTTTCCATATAGAAAAATTCTCAGTTTCTGACATAATTTTTCCATATAGAAAAATTCTTAGATTCTGACATAATTTTCCATATAGAAAAATTCTCAGATTCTGACATAATTGTTCCATATAGAAAAATTCTCAGATTCTGACATAATTTTTCCATATACAAAAATTCTTAGATTCTGACATAACTTTTCCATATAGAAAAATTCTCAGATTCTGACATAATTTTTCCATATACGAAAATTCTTAGATTCTGACATAATTTTTCAATATAAAACAATTCTTAGATTCTGACATAATTTTCCATATAGAAAAATTCTCAGATTCTGACATAATTTTTCCATATACAAAAATTTTTCAATATAAAACAATTCTCAGATTCTGACATAATTTTTAAATATAGAAAAATTCTCAGATTCTGACATAATTTTTCCATATACGAAAATTCTTAGATTCTGACATAATTTTTCAATATAAAACAATTCTTAGATTCTGATATAATTTTTCAATATAAAACAATTCTTAGATTCTGACATAATTTTTAAATATAGAAAAATTCTCAGATTCTGACATAATTTTTCCATATACGAAAATTCTTAGATTCTGACATAATTTTTCAATATAAAACAATTCTTAGATTCTGATATAATTTTTCAATATAAAACAATTCTTAGATTCTGACATAATTTTTAAATATAGAAAAATTCTCAGATTCTGACATAATTTTTCCATATAGAAAAATTCTCAGATTCTGACATAATTTTTCCATATACAAAAATTTTTCAATATAAAACAATTCTCAGATTCTGACATAATTTTAAATATAGAAAAATTCTCAGATTTTGACATAATTTTTCCATATACAAAAATTCTTAGATTCTGACATAATTTTTCCATATAGAAAAATTATCAGGTTCTGACATAATTTTTCCATATACAAAAATTCTTAGATTCTGTCATAATTTTTCCATATAGAAAAATTCTCAGATTTTGACATAATTTTTCCATATACAAAAATTCTTAGATTCTGACATAATTTTTCATTATAAAACAATTCTCAGATTCTGACATAATTTTTAAATATAGAAAAATTCTCAGATTCTGACATAATTTTTCCATATAGAAAAATTCTCAGATTCTGAAATAATTTTTCCATATAGAAAAATTCTCAGATTCTGCCATAATTTTTCCATATAGAAAAACTCTCAGATTCTGACATGATTTTTCCATATACAAAAATTCTTAGATTCTGCCATAATTTTTCCATATAGAAAAATTCTCAGATTCTGACATAATTTTTCCATATACAAAAATTCTTATATTCTGCCATAATTTTTCCATATAGAAAAATTCTCAGATTCTGACATAATTTTTTCCATATACAAAAATTCTTAGATTCTGACATAATTTTTCCATATCCAAAAATTCTTAGATTCTGACATAATTTTTCCATATAGAAAAATTCTCAGTTTCTGACATAATTTTCCATATAGAAAAATTCTTAGATTCTGACATAATTTTTACATATAGAAAAATTCTCAGATTCTGACATAATTGTTCCATATAGAAAAATTCTCAGATTCTGACATAATTTTTCCATATACAAAAATTCTTAGATTCTGACATAACTTTTCCATATAGAAAAATTCTCAGATTCTGACATAATTTTTCCATATACGAAAATTCTTAGATTCTGACATAATTTTTCAATATAAAACAATTCTTAGATTCTGACATAATTTTTCCATATAGAAAAATTCTCAGATTCTGACATAATTTTTCCATATACAAAAATTTTTCAATATAAAACAATTCTCAGATTCTGACATAATTTTTAAATATAGAAAAATTCTCAGATTCTGACATAATTTTTCCATATACGAAAATTCTTAGATTCTGACATAATTTTTCAATATAAAACAATTCTTAGATTCTGATATAATTTTTCAATATAAAACAATTCTTAGATTCTGACATAATTTTTAAATATAGAAAAATTCTCAGATTCTGACATAATTTTTCCATATAGAAAATTCTCAGATTCTGACATAATTTTTCCATATACAAAAATTTTTCAATATAAAACAATTCTCAGATTCTGACATAATTTTTAAATATAGAAAAATTCTCAGATTTTGACATAATTTTTCCATATACAAAAATTCTTAGATTCTGACATAATTTTTCCATATAGAAAAATTATCAGGTTCTGACATAATTTTTCCATATACAAAAATTCTTAGATTCTGTCATAATTTTTCCATATAGAAAAATTCTCAGATTTTGACATAATTTTTCCATATACAAAAATTCTTAGATTCTGACATAATTTTTCATTATAAAACAATTCTCAGATTCTGACATAATTTTTAAATATAGAAAAATTCTCAGATTCTGACATAATTTTTCCATATAGAAAAATTCTCAGATTCTGAAATAATTTTTCCATATAGAAAAATTCTCAGATTCTGCCATAATTTTTCCATATAGAAAAACTCTCAGATTCTGACATGATTTTTCCATATACAAAAATTCTTAGATTCTGCCATAATTTTTCCATATAGAAAAAATCTCAGATTCTGACATAATTTTTCCATATACAAAAATTTTTCAATATAAAACAATTCTCAGATTCTGACATAATTTTTAAATATAGAAAAATTCTCAGATTCTGACATAATTTTTCCATATACGAAAATTCTTAGATTCTGACATAATTTTTCAATATAAAACAATTCTTAGATTCTGATATAATTTTTCAATATAAAACAATTCTTAGATTCTGACATAATTTTTCCATATAGAAAAATTCTCAGATTCTGACATAATTTTTCCATATACAAAAATTTTTCAATATAAAACAATTCTCAGATTCTGACATAATTTTTAAATATAGAAAAATTCTCAGATTCTGACATAATTTTTCCATATACGAAAATTCTTAGATTCTGACATAATTTTTCAATATAAAACAATTCTTAGATTCTGATATAATTTTCAATATAAAACAATTCTTAGATTCTGACATAATTTTTCCATATACAAAAATTCTCAGATTCTGACATAATTTTTCCATATACAAAAATTTTTCAATATAAAACAATTCTCAGATTCTGACATAATTTTTAAATATAGAAAAATTCTCAGATTCTGACATAATTTTTCCATATACGAAAATTCTTAGATTCTGACATAATTTTTCAATATAAAACAATTCTTAGATTCTGATATAATTTTTCAATATAAAACAATTCTTAGATTCTGACATAATTTTTCCATATAGAAAAATTCTCAGATTCTGACATAATTTTTCCATATACAAAAATTTTTCAATATAAAACAATTCTCAGATTCTGACATAATTTTTAAATATAGAAAAATTCTCAGATTTTGACATAATTTTTCCATATACAAAAATTCTTAGATTCTGACATAATTTTTCCATATAGAAAAATTATCAGGTTCTGACATAATTTTTCCATATACAAAAATTCTTAGATTCTGTCATAATTTTTCCATATAGAAAATTCTCAGATTTTGACATAATTTTCCATATACAAAAATTCTTAGATTCTGACATAATTTTTCATTATAAACAATTCTCAGATTCTGACATAATTTTTAAATATAGAAAAATTCTCAGATTCTGACATAATTTTTCCATATAGAAAATTCTCAGATTCTGAAATAATTTTTCCATATAGAAAAATTCTCAGATTCTGCCATAATTTTTCCATATAGAAAAACTCTCAGATTCTGACATGATTTTTCCATATACAAAAATTCTTAGATTCTGCCATAATTTTTCCATATAGAAAAATTCTCAGATTCTGACATAATTTTTCCATATACAAAAATTCTTATATTCTGACATAATTTTTCCATATAGAAAAATTCTCAGATTCTGACATAATTTTTTCTTTTCGAAAAATTCTCGGATTCTGACATAATTTTTAAATATACAAAAGTTCTTAGATTCTGATTTAATTTTTCCATATATAAAAATTCTTAGATTCTGACATAATTTTTCCATATAGAAAAATTCTCAGATTCTGACATAATTCTCCGTATAGAAAAATTATTAGATTCTGACATAATTTTTCCATATAGAAAAATTCTCAGATTCTGACATAATTTTTCCATATAGAAAAATTTTCAAATTCTGACTTAATTTTTCAATATAAAACAATTCTCAGATTCTGACATAATTTTTCATATAGAAAAATACTCAGACTCTGGGATAAAAGAAAATAATGATGAAATTTAAACTTTTACAATCTCTTACCGGATCTCCTTTGTCTCCTGGGTCTCCCTTTTTACCTCGTTTCCCCCGTTTGCCAGGTGGTCCGGGTGGGCCTGGTGGACCTGAAAGCAGAGAAAAACCGTAAAAAAAATTATTCATTTTATTCATCATAGTTTTAAAATAATTTTCCTTAAAACACAAAAATGTGGTTTAATAAATGTTTATATTTGCATCCGTCTCTATTTAAACGTCTCTATGGCCCAATACTACACTCAAAAAAAGACATAAGCTATAAAGCAGTTACAAATTTACTTCAAAATATTTCATAAATTTTAATTAATTTAAGTTAAATTTTACTAAAATATAGAAAATTTTTCTAAAAACAATTAGAATTTCCTAAATTTCAGTTAAACCTAAATAGTTTATATACTATAGTCTTATAAAATCCAGTGACAGCAGCAACTTATTCATTCGTTTATTTATTTATTCATTCATTATGCCACCAAAAATTTTAACTTTTTATTTATTTTTTTTGCAAAATAATCCGGTACATACAGACAACATCACTATGACTACCAACAAATGTTGTTGCGAACATATTTTGTTTTTAATACCCTATATTTTTCCCGAGACTAACGTAAGAATTTAATATACTTGCAACATAGAAGTTTTACGGAAAAATAAAATTTTTGAAATTCATCCAAGTCACTTCGAAAGATTTTAACAATACTGCTAGAAGGAATCTCAACACTCAGGAAACCTCTGCTTTAAAAATATGTAGTTGTATGGGTTGTAATACAGTTGCTTTATTTTTAAGTGAAAAACAGTCAAGAACTTTCATTACAATTGTAGTTCATTTAAAAAAACAAACCACTTCAAATTACTGTATTATGATTTTACATTTATTTTATAGAGTAGTTTTTTTTTATTTAAAAAAATAAACAAATAAACGTTTGTTTATTTTTTACTTCTTATGTTTTTCATTTTTACTGCAATTGTGGTTCATTTTTTGAACTATATAAAACAAATGACAATGTTAGTTGAATTTACTGAAATGTAGTCGTCCTTTCTTTAAGTGAAATTTCATTTGTTTTTAACTGCATTTGCAGTGGTCTTTACATACATAGTAGTCTAAGTGAAATAAAAAAAATATAATAATTTTCAAGTCGTTTCAGAATAAAGAATAATTAAAATTATTACATGCTATAGGCATTGTGGAACTCTTTATAAGGTTTTTTCAAGCTCTCCCAAGCAATTTTGAGTAGAATTTTAAAAACAATAAAAAATATCCGTCGTCTCCGACTTCTATGGTTAACATCTTACCCGAGATTAAAAAGCATTACTCTTAATCGACTTTCTATTCTATTTATGTCTTCTTTATAATAATTTTAAAATAAAAATTAAATGTAGCGCTTCTAAAATTCGGTTTCCCTGTATAGAAATTTTTTCTATGGTTTTTACTTGGTCACTTTGGCTTTTTAAGCAAAAAAAAAAAAAAAAATATTTCAATGATATTTTTAAACTTGTATGGGTAGCAGTTTGTCTTTTAACCAGATTTTTAAATGAAAATATAATCTCCTAAAATTTAAGTTTGGTTTTTAAAACGATAGAGTTTTTATTAGATTTTAACACCAACTAACTGAAACTTTTTCAAAGTGACTCAAAAGTAAAGACATTTTCTATAATTCTAATATTAAAAAATCCAAAAGAATTTTAAAATATTTTCTAATATTCTTTAAGACAATGCAAGACATGTTTAAAAACAGCACTAGCCGGTCCTTGGGCCTACTTTATATACGAATGACGTGTCACTTTATCCGGGCTCTATCTACGGACTCTGTGGGATCAATGACGATACTCAGGTGTAAAGGGGAAATTAACGATTTCTCTGCACGGGGACGCATTGAGATTATATGGGTGCCGGGACGCTGTGGTATAGCGGGGAACGAAATAACTAATGAATGGCTAGGGTAGGATCTTCCCTGGAGTTAGTCACTTTAGGGAACACTAGACCTTTTCGAGCTCTCAAGGCGGAACTCGTGGATTGGCTGACACCATGCATATGACCATCTGGGAGAATACGAGTGTTGGCAGGACCACGCGGATTCTCTGGGGCAACCCGGGCAGGGACAGGATGAGGAAACTTCTGAATCTTAGTAGGAAGGAACTGAGGAGTCTTTTGATGGAAATCCTCACGGCACACTCGACACTGAGGACCCATCTCCACCGTATTGGTAGAGCGGACTCGGGAGTGTGTAGGGCCTGTGTGGAGGACGAG
Source organism: Delia radicum (assembly GCA_021234595.1). NCBI lineage: Eukaryota > Metazoa > Arthropoda > Insecta > Diptera > Anthomyiidae > Delia > Delia radicum. Next base: position 279,182,677 of record CM037851.1, on the reverse strand, counting down.
GGGACCTTGGAACACTATCTCTGTGAATGCTCGGCATTTGCCGGGATCCGGGTCGAAATACTATACAGTGACCCAGTAGCGACATTCGGGGATCTTAGGGGCATAGGATGGAAGAGGTTGAGGAATTTCGTCAGTGCGACGGAGTTCCTAGGGTAGGAAATAGACATGGTACCGATTTTAGAGCGCACAACAAGCCGACATTCTGGCTTAAGTGTAAGTCCTCAGGGCCCTGTTTGATAAACAGGTAGGAAAATACAATCGGCACAGTGTGTGCTTTTATTTTCATGTAAAATAAAAGTTTATAAAGAAAAACACAGCATATTTGTGGATTTGTAATCCAGTTATTGAGCAAAAAAAGGTGAAAAAAATGTGCATTTTTGCGATTTTTATGGCACCGAATGCACTTTTTTCGGGTAATATTGTTCCGCATTTTTTCTCCTATTCAGTATCTACAACTTTGCTTCAGACACAAAAGAGATATTCCGTACGGTATAAAAATCCGCCTTGAGCCAAAAAAATTCGTATGGCCATTAAATTATTACTGTAGCCAACTTGACAAACGAATAATGCAGAAGTTCTTATTTTTGCCGCTACTTTCACGTGCAATTCTCAGAATTGATTCCCAAAAATTATGTGTTATAAATGTAAAATGAAATGTAATAATATATTTAAAAAAAATGCTTCTAATTGGTTGTAATATTGGCAAAAACAATATTAACAAAGAATTTTGCTAGTGGTACTGGCAAAACACATGCTTTGGAAATAAAATAGTGTTTCCTAGCACAATATTAGTTATACCTTGATAATTTTTAACATAGTTGGCTTTACAAAAATTGCAGTGGTTTGCCAGCACTATTTTTTTTTTTGGTGCAGTTGGCAATTTCTACATGGGATATTATTATGTATGAAGTGTCATGTATGTTCGTATCCGAAAATTGATTGTGTATGGCTATATATGGCTCATTAGGGTGGTCCTTATTTTTCAACTTGCGATTTTTGGGGCTGCCCCCCTCTTAAAATATTTGTTTGGGTACAAAAATTCACCATGCAAAAAATTAGAGTTCTAGCATAACGGGAAGATGTCCCGCATCGCCCTTGAAAATCGGGCCCCTTGGAAAAATGGTCATAATTAAAAAAAAAAAATTCTAATTTTTTTTCTTCAAAATTAAAAAAAATATAAAATAGTTTTTGTGTTGGGTTTAATCATAACTACTCAGATAAAAATATTACTTTCCCAGAAAATCGCTAACTTACCCTAACTTTGTGTCAAAAAAAATTAATAAATATTTTGGGGGTACCTCAAAGTGACTTTTTTGCATTTTTGAAAATTTTATTCAACAAAAATCAAAAACCTGAAGTTTGCTGTCAAGTATTTTATTAAACACATCTCAAGGATTAAATAAGCCAAGTATTACGGATATCCGTTGTCAAAAATTTTTGTTAGAGCATTTTGATTCTAGCGGATTTCAACGTTTTTTTAAATTGTATAGACTTTTTTTTTAATAAGATTTTTGTAATATTTTATCAATGTTATTGTGTATGCTATTTTATATAATTGTAATAACTTTATTATAAAGTATAATTTTTCGTGTTCATAGTTAACCTGTGTTTTCATGGGGTCACAATTGACCCTCGTATTTTAAAGAGTCAAAATCACAAAGATGACATAAAATAAATTTTTTTTATGTTTTCTAATTGTAATTTATTTACATTTTAAAATTAATTAAAATTAATTATTTAGTATAAATTCAGACATTTGTATTCATATTAAAATTGATTTTTTTGTACATATTCAGGAGTATTTTCGAAAAACGTATTTTAATTTAATAGTGTAAATTTTTTTTCCTCAAAATTATTATTATGGAAAAGTTTTAAGTTCTAATTTTTACTTAATTGACCTACTCAAAGACTAGAAACGGTTAACGAAATTTTTTTTAATAAATATAAATTGAATTATTCCTTCCTTTATTTTATTTATAAATTTTGCCACAAAGCTGCATTTTTCTTACGTGGGTCATATTTGACCCCAGGTTAACATGGGTTAACTATCAACAGAAAATATAGTATTTTAAAAATAAAGTTATTACAATCATATAAAAAGGCATATACAAAAATATTGATGAAATATTATTAAAAACCTTGTTTTAAAATAAAAATGTATAAAAATAAAAAAAAACCTTGAAATCCCCGAGAATCAAAATGCCCTAAAAAAAATTTGCCAACGGATATGCGTAATACCTGGCTTATTTAATACTTGAAATGTGCTTAATAAAATACTTGACAGCAAACACTAGGTTTTTGATTTTTTTTGAATAAAATTTTCAAAAATGCAAAAAAGTCACTTTGAGGTACCCCCAAAATATTTATTAATTTTTTTGACACAAAGTTAGGGTAAGTTAGCGATTTTCTGGGAAAGTAATATTTTTTATCTGAGTAGTTTATGATTAAAACCCAACACAAAAATTATTTTATATTTTTTAAATTTTGAAGAAAAAAAATTTGTAATTTTTTTTTTAATTATGCCCATTTTTCCAAGGGGCCCGATCTTCAAGGGCGATGCGGGACATCTTCCCGTTATGCTAGAACTCTAATTTTTTGCATGGTGAATTTTGTACACAAACAAATATTTTAAGAGGGGAGTACAGTCAAAATCTCGTTTTTATTTTTCGCCCATACAACGAAAGACGACCCTAATGGCTCATACATTTATTAATTTGATTTTTGATGTTTGCCTCTGAGGTCCGATTAAAGTAAAAACTTTATTTTTTTTTTTTTTTTTTATTTTATTAATTAATAATCATATAATTACAAATTATATACTATTACCCTAACCGAGCACTAGCTACTATGGCCTTCGGCGCGTTGTAGCGAAAACCAGACCAGTGCCTCTGGTGGGAATCGAACCCACGACCCCCGCACTGATAAGCCAGCACGCTACCAACTAGCCTACCGGGGCGCACTAAAGTAAAAACTAATAAATTTTTTTTATTCTGTTTTGTTGTTTAATAGAAATCATTGAATAGTTATTTAGTTTATACGAAGGTTGGAAGCTCGTTATAAATTAAAAATAACATAAAAATAATCTCGACTAATATAACTGCAAAGAATATTACTTGAGCCAGAGTAAAAGCTAAAAATTTTTTATATAAATAGAACATTTTTGGTCTTCAAAAGTTTAGTAACGTCATGATGCTTGTTAGGAAAAGACCCTAACCACGTGCTTGATTACTTAGAAGGCAATAATGGATCAAAATTAATGACTAATAGGTTTTTTCTTAAAGTTCTGCCTATTATGGAGGCTCTAACTTTTCTAAAACTTCGGGTTCTGATGAGATCTTTAGCCAGCTCGAAATACTAGTATCAACCTAGCTAATA